>OX422222.1:383129891-383317306 GCA_949130495.1 Sambucus nigra
GGAAACCCGTAGATACTGCCACTGGAGGAGGTTTTTTCCTTTTTCAAAATTTAATACAGAAATAGAACTGGGAGTGGAGATAGTCTTACCAATTCATAGCATCTTCGCTCCATGCGTGTATTTTTAAATCAATAAAAAGAGTAGCTTTATCCATCTCTCCCTTTTGTCACCCATTGGCGTAATCTCAAGTTCCATTGTCTGTTTACTTTTGGCGTAAGCAAACACAATAACAACTACTTGTTCTTTTCTTATATATGGTTGATTTTGTTAAGACTTGGAATAAAAATAGGTTGCATGAATTCATATGGGTTTAGATTTTGATAACTGACAACCCTGTCGCATCTCTTCACTGCATCTCGAAAAAAAAATTAGAGTT
The DNA here is from genome assembly GCA_949130495.1 of Sambucus nigra. NCBI lineage: Eukaryota > Viridiplantae > Streptophyta > Magnoliopsida > Dipsacales > Adoxaceae > Sambucus > Sambucus nigra. The sequence goes on from OX422222.1 coordinate 383,130,268, forward strand.
ATGGTAATATCTCTTTAAAAGTCACAACTTTTTGGAACCCCAAAAATTGACTCGACGGTCAAAAGACCGGGGTAAATGGAGAAACATAGTGAGAGAGAAAGACGAAAAGTGTTATTTTCTTCTTTTAAAAGTTTTGTTGACAGGTGGATAGTCTTGGGTTTGAGAGTCTTAAATGCTTGTTTAGCATTTAGAAAAATTTTGTTGACACGTGGATAGTCTTGAGTTTGAAAGTCTTAAATGCTTTGCCTACATGGATAGGCTGGTTGGAGAGGAGTTTTAATGCATTGTTTTGCATTTTATAGTAGTAAGAGATATGTATACCATCTCCCTATAATTGTGAACACCCTTATACGAACGAACCAAGGGAGAAAAGATAGATATACAAAGAACAAACAAATATTTTGGCACTTCTCTCTCAGAATTCTTTCTTTAAAATTATTTCTGTAAAATTTTATAAATCAAGAGACGAAAAAAATAAAGAAAAAGAAATCTGCAGTCTTGGTTTTCTAACGCCTGAAAATTGATTTTCATGAAAATATTTCCTCTCTTGCCCAAATGATTACATCCGATAATTGTTTGTTTCCCCAAAATATTTTCTGATATTAAGCAATAAATCTGGGGATGAGTGTTAGTATACAATATAACTACCATGCATAGTTATATGAGACAGAGGAGATTCTAGGATTATTTTATTCTGGGGATGGTGTGATTCTATACTACCTGCACAGGTAGAGCCACGAAACATCTTAAAAAGAGCGACCTAGTCTGCAACTCAACTCAAGAATCGTCTACTACAAATTTCATAAACAATTGAGGTAATATTGTTTATTTTTATTGTGCACTATAAATTTGAATTCCAAAGTATGTGGTTAATATTTGCGATATTCGTATGAGGTAACAACTTATTTTGAGTAGTAGACTAAAATAAAATATATTTTTGATTTTCGAATTCTCCATAAAACTCTCTAGCGAGATTTTAAATCACAATATCTAAATTGTTCCAACAATTTTAAGATGATTATATATCTACCATGGAAATCGAAAAATAAATATTATACGTTTATATGATTATTTTTATGATGCTTTAAAATGTAAAAAAAGGCCAACAAAGTTGTTGCCTCTGAAAATTATATGTTTTGAACTTGTACATCTAGAAATTAAAGTTTAGCTCCTAGATTTCCTAAATATTATATTTTGAGAAGTAGAAAAATAAATTGCAGTATTTAAAGCCTATTTGTAACCGATCAACCATTATGTGAGAAATTAGAATTTGAAGCCCTTCGTGAAAAAATCTTAAATACGTCAATCCTATTTTTGAATTATGAATGTGAAATGTTATTTCACATAAGATGCTTGATTAGTCATGAATATTGCATTTAGTACCATTTATTCTTGCACGTTCTAGTATTCTCGTGTCCATTTATTTCTATATTTAAGTTCATATATTGGATAACCTATGTTCTATCTATTTATACGTTTTATGAGGTATATTTGAGCTTTTGTAGGCATTATGGATGCATAATATGAAGCTGGATGCGTTTTAGAAAAGTTTCATCGCAAGACATAACTTCAAAAGACATTTAATCTTTTGAAACTCCCTATTTTGGAAGAAATAAAATTATCAACATGTATATCATCAAATTATCTTCGTGTGGCTGCTGACCATGTATTATTCTGATCCTGAATGAAGAAGTTATGGTCGTTTTTAAAAAGTTTTGGCATGTTCTTGTACTTCAAGGGTAATTTGATAATTTTATACTACACAATTTGGAGGTTTCAAAATACCATCATGTATAGAATTGAATTATCTCCACGTGGGTTCCGACCGTGCATCATTCCGAATCCGTATGAAGATTTTATAGCATTTTTCGTGTGACATGTCAAAGTTGGATCGGAGTGAAAAGAGGGCTACCAACAGCCCAAGGCTTATTTTCAAGTCAAGGTCGATTGCGTCCATGTCGAGGCCGACCTTGAGTAAGAGAAAATTTATGCAAATTAATGTTTTTTGGTTATTTTGCTTTGTTTTCTTTATATTTTAATTCAGGGGTATAAATAGAAAGTGAGGGCTTTTACTTTAGGGAGAGAGATAAGATTAGGGAGGTATTTTGGGTGTGGGAGATTTCCTCCTTTCTCTCTCTAAGGTTATACCCATTTTGTATTTTGTAAGTACTACTCATCTTCTTCTCCATTAATTCAAGCTTTTTTAAGTTATTTCAATCTTTGGTAATTAGTTTTCTTGCTTTGATAATTAGTTTTACTTGCTTATTTATTGCTTTTCTTTCATTGCAAATCATTTAATATGCTTTCTAAATAAATTAGTTTGAGTTGAGATTGATTGAACTCACTTTGGATTAATTTGGTTGCTTTGCTTTGGTGATGGATTGGACTAGTTTTAATGGATTTGGTTATTCTTGATTTTACGTCTAGGAGATTTAACAGTATATATCATGTATACGTCGTATTTATGACCTTACGTGTGTAATCTTGGGGATATTTTTTGACGCCAAAATCATTTAAGATTTTATGAGAATTTGAGGGGTGACAACTCTATCTTTTATTAATTATTGAAATGAGATTTAATCTTGAAAGACTTTTCTTCCCATGTAACCATTTATCCTAATTAATCCATTAACTCGTTTTGTTAATCTCAATTTCAATGCATGTCTAGATTAATATTTTGTTAAACCATTATCTTTTACACTTTTATTCTTAAAATAATAAATCAATTAATGTCTAGCAACATTCTCTGTGGATTCGATACTCGAATTCGCCATTATACTTATAAAACAAGCGTAGTAAAAGTTTAGGTTTTTTGTATTGTGGTGAAAAATCAAATAACGACAGTGTCCTTACACGTCCACTCGATATTTCACATAATCAATGATATTGTAGGAAATTGAATTGTGTAACCTTTTTAAACAATTCATGTAGAGCTACTTGAGATTAAGAAATCAAATGAAAATTTGATATTTTGAATTACATGAAAATATGATATTTGATAACAAATGAAAATTTGTTATATGGAATCGAATGAAATTTTGATATATGGATTCAAAGGGTAAATAATAAACATTCGCATCTTGTACTACAAAAGAAAACTGTTCAAATATTTTTTAAAGTGTTTATATGAAAGTGTAGTTGGTAGTTTTCAATCACAATAAAGTAATCGATGATGGAAAGAAAAAATCTAAAATTTTTGTTATGAATTTTATTGGAATATCATCTTAGTTTTTTATGATATATATATATATACAGTCCTGCTCTTATGCGAACTAGTCTGCATTTTAAGAATGCAGATGAGTTGTATATATTTTATTATTATTTTTACAAATCTAATGCATAGTGCTGAAATTTTTGAGCAACTTGTAGTAGATGTTTTTGAGCGATTCCAATTTTGTATAAAACTAGACTCATAAAGGATTGTTGATGTCTAAAAATAAACTTAATCCAGATTTATAATCACAGATAAAATATATTAAAGTAATCAAATCACACACACACAAAAGAAGAGATTTTTAGAGTGGTTCAGATTTAAAATAGCCTACGTCCACTGTTGATATTATTTCGTAGGTTTACAATAACTCAGTATGATGTGCATATGAGTGATTCAACTTGTCCCTTGAGATATGGGAGTAGTTGGTATTTATATTGGTGTCAAACCCTAGAGATGGAATGCCTTTATATTTCCAGGTATTTACAATTGTGTAAAATAAATGGAACTCTTGGGATTCAGTGTTGGTTGGCTTCCCATCTAAGTAACTGTTGATATTCTTGGTGGTTGGCATTCTTGAGTTGGACGATCTTCTTACCGACTAGGTATCTCTAATGTCGATCTAGGTGCATGATCGGCCACGTAGGAGGATAGGGGTACATTCATCAGTAGTCCACATAGGAGAGTAATTTTTACATATAACAAAAGCCTCCAATGCTCCATGATTGATGCTTAATTGAAAGTATGGAGCATTTAGCCTAGTAAATTTCTCGACGTACTGTTTTGAGTGTTTAGTCGGTAGCCGACCGCCTATACTTGTATAAATTTTCACTGATACTATTTGATAATGTCATTTTTGTAAATAATTCAAACTTTTTTTAACCGCCAAAGGATACAATAGTCTTTTGAAGCTTCGGGAGGCGTGCAGTCAGCGGTAGTTCAACAATTCGTTCAATTAATCATTTCATTCCTATTTATCGAGCTAACTTATAAATAGGTATAATTTTTCCCTCCTTTTGTTTTCACCTCAAAACTTAAGTGATTAAGAGTTTTCTTTCGTCTTTAAGCTTTCTTTGTACGATCATTTGTTGTCATTGTTTTTCTTTAGTCCTTGCAGTCACCTTAATTTCCCTGTAAGCCTTCTTTCCCTCTTGCTCTGTTTTTACCATCTTTGTTTCTTTTTCCACCATGAATCATATCGTAAACGAGGGTTCATTAAATGAGTTTAAAGGAAAAGGAAAAATTCCGGCTTTGGTAGATTTAGATATAGCCCAAGGTCCCATAAATGTGTATTCTCTTCCTGAGGGTCATTGGATTCATTACTCAGTGGGGCATCACTTTTCCACCAAATTCTATTATTCTTCAATTTTTTCAATACTTTGACATGGCTCCTTCTAGGGTGGCACCCAACACTTGAAGGGTTATAATTGGTGTCCATAGGTTAAACGATATTTATGAGACTCATATTCGGGTTCAGGAGTTGATGTTTTTCTATAAATGGGGTACGATTAGAGAGAAAACTTATTATTTGAAGACTAGGCAAGAAAATAGGGCCTTAGTAGTGAATTTACCAGATTCCAATAAGGATTATTAGGATTATATTGTGGTTGTTAATAACTGGCAACATGCTCCTCTTCCATAGGGAGTGTAATACATTGGGCCCAAATGTCCTCAAACAGGGCTTGGCATTGGTTACAATTCTTTTACTTATTCTTCTTGTGTTATGTGTTTCTGTATTTGACCAACTAACTTTGTTGTTTCTTTTTTATGCAGAGGAAAGTAAGAAGATGTGCCCAAGGAAGGGGAAATTAATATTGAAGAGCTTAAGTTTCTGTATGGACTAAATCAGATGATTGGAGAGGAACATCCCCGAGTTTCTTCTTTGCTGTTAGAATACAAGAGTTCCATCACTTCTCTTGTTGCTCGACCAACGCTTGTGTTGCCCCAAGTTGCTATCAACTTATAAGAGGATCATGTACCTAATTCTTCAGCTATAGAATATGTTGGTGCTGAGTTGGGAGTAACTCCTATCTCTTTTGAATCTTTTGACATTTTTGAGATCCCACTTTCTCCTCCAGCCGACATGACTAAGAGGAAAATGCCTAATTTGATGGGTGGACCATTATCTCATCCTCCCAAGAAAAATACTGATGCTGGTAAAAAGTTAGTTGAGACGAAGTCCCAGACCAGTGACAAGAGTCCTATTGTTGTTGAAGAGACTCAAATCACTGAGTCTCAATTCAAGAGACTGGAGAGAGGTTTGCCTGATCTCTCGTAGATAGGCCAAAAAAACCAGCCGAACAGTAGGCGTTAGCTGTAAAGAACACTACAAAAAAAATAGCCTTTGAGACGGTGGCCTAACAGTCCTAAAAGATCATTTATCCGTCTCAAATACTTTTTGTGACGCTATTTGGGACGGCTAGGGGGGTCTTTTTGATAGGGGGTTATAAATATTTTTTGTGACGCCATAGCCGTCTCAAAAGAGTTTTTTGAAATAGGAACAGATCTGTCTCAAAAGGTCCTCATTTTATATGACCCTTTTGAGACGGCACAAGAGCTGTCACAAAAGATTGTTTTTGAAACGAAAATTAATCTGTCTCAAAAGATTACTATTTTAAAAAACCTTTTTGAGACGGCAACATAGTCGTCTTTAATATATTTTTGGGACAGTTTTATCCATCCCAAAACAGGTGGAGGGATCTTAAAATTTTTGCACCAATATTTTGTGGAGAATAAAATCTACCGCTAAAGTTTAATATAGAATTTAATTACATTTGAAACAACACAAACAACGAATAATCATAAAATGTAATACATAAGATGATTTTCAACCAACAGAGCGAATCATTTTCATTCAACAATAAATAGAGTTCTTACAACCATCTCCAAATATTCATCAAAACAAGAATTATAACACCAAGTTCAAATATTTGACTTGACAACAAAAATACATTAATTTATTAATACTCCAAACACGAAATGCTTTTATTAAACTAATTCCGCAACACTGAAGTGTACGACCTCCAAAACCACTAATTAACATTTGCATGTTCTACAAAAATTGTCACCTGCACAAAAAAAAATATAGTTTCGATTATGTCAGAATTAATACCCCTCGTCAACAATACAATGTGCAAAATGAATCAATATAGTATATTTTCATCATTAACAATATAAATATCCAACTATTATTTTATTTTTTTAAATTCGACAGAGTCTCCTTTGTTTATTCATGAAAACCACAAGTAGCCAACCTGTTTTAAACATCAAAATTGATTCTAAGAATGATATACACCAACAGCAGAAAATTTTAACCACCACCATAATAAATTCTCACCACCATAACAAATTTTCCCCACCGCCATTGAAAATTTAACTTTAAACAAGAGAATTTTTCATTATATATATATAAGTAATTATATGTATGAATTATATTGTATTACCTAGTCGGACTGAATCGTCGAGGTAGTGGAAGCTTGCTGAAGGGTAAAACTTTGGAACAAACTTTGCATTTCACTTCGCATTGCACTTCGCATATCATTTTTTATCTGTAATAAAGCTTGTTGGTTGCGAATATCTAACTCTTCAAGCTCCTGTAGATGTCAAGTCTCTCGATCTTCAGCTTCTTTCTTTAAATGGTTAATTTCTTCCAATAATAACTGAGATGAACATGCTTTTGTCGACGTTGGCCTAATACCTGCTCCCTTTAGTAAAGCATATCCATGCCCTCCATATCCTACTACATCAGTAAAATCTTGTTCCACACTTCTGGGTCATTTTGTTGCTCTTCTGGTAGCTCATTTAGTCGTCTTTCAAGCATTTTCTACTAATTGAATTAGTATTATTATTAATGAACATAAAATAATTTTCAAGAACACAATTTATAACAAATATTAAATAAATCTTTCAATCATCTCTTACGAATTAATATTTATACATACCGCTTTATCAAATGATCCATCTTCAACACTAAAAGGTTTATTATTTGGAGCTCGAGTGGCTTTCCACATGCTAATATTGTTGACGGGATCCCCCAGTTCTATCCTCTGAAAAAAACAATGTATGTATATTAATACTCTTATATTAAAATCAGAAATATTTATAATAATAAAAATTCCAACCTCCTTGGCTATTTTAGCATGTGGCTTTCGTCCTGTCCTTGAGTAAGCACATTCAACTTCACGGTTCTTAGTGTTTTGATCGGCAATATCCTAAATATTTGAATAAATAAAAATAAAAATTATGATACTAGTGAAGAATAATGTATGTATAAAATTCTTAATAAATGTGATATTTATACCTTAATATTCTTTAGACCCCAGTATTTCACCAATTCAGGCCACTGATCTTTTTCGACTCGTTCAGGCGTATAACTCAACCGATCTTCATATGTTTGAAACTTTTTATAGTGATTCGCCTTCACTCGATGCTTCCATTGCTTCCACGCAAGTCCCATCCTTGCAAAGCAGATTTGTTTAAAACCTTCCGATGCATTTGTGTTATTCTAAGAACAAAAAGAATAAATTAGTTAAAACTTGACAAGCTAATGTACAACAGAACAAATAAATAAATCAAACTAATAAGTTACCTTCACTTCCTTCAAAATATTATCAAGTGCTTCCTCGTCCGCCTCTCTCCAATCCAACATTGTCAATGGAAATAAATTTCCACACCTTGCGTAATAACCTAAATGTGACATCAATTTACTTTCAAGTTTACAAACTGGCTGACAAAGTTCATTCCATTCCAATATCTTCTTTTTGTTATCATTCCATTCCAGCCAAGGCCTTGCCCCCTTTCTAACCCTTTTTTTTACTAGTAAGGGTAGCCATTGTACCTGGAAAAAAAGTTGATAAATAATGTTTATACATCTTATTCAATATGAATATAAACATAATATTAATACAAATGGAGATATACAAACACTGTGTAACACAGCATACCTGTGAGATCCTCACCATCTAAAGCGAATGGAGGATTGGCATTCCCAACTGAATTATCAATCTGCTCAATATTTGGGGAAAGTTGACTTGTAGGTGTTTGAAATAAAGAAACTTGAGATCTTGAGTTGCGGTGTGTATTATGGTATGTTAATTCAATATTTGGGGAAAGTTGTGGTTGCATCTCTCTATTTCCATGGTCCCTTATGTTGTGTTGCACGGAAGTAATTTGAGATGTCCTCTCTAAATCATTTCTCACTGGAGTTGTGAGTGGTTGCTTCTCGAGTAGTCTTTCCTCGCCTATGAGGTCGGACATAGGCAACTGACGACGACAACGACGCCTCAATGTCATGGATCTGTATATTTACATTTATCATAGCAAGAAGTTACATTTCAGTTATATATCACATTTCAACATCAGTTATAAAACTAATCAAACATGAAACAAAATATAAAATGATCGATCATTACATTAAAATGATCATGTTCATTTAAAAATCATTTCCAAGAATAAGAGGAGCAACTTAAACCCATTACTGATAAATACTTATTAATTTGAGTCATAGAGATCTTGATTTCATCCATCTCTGTGTAAAACGAACAGTTATATCGAAGACAAGAAAGTAATAACTAAATTGCGCACACTTTATTAAAAAAAGAAGGGGTTACACTCAAGGGTGCCTATTTATTTAAGGTGTTGAATTTCAACTATCCTAGAAGTCTCAGTATTTAAAAACTCATGAAATGTTTTTTATAAAATTGAGGCATTCAAGTCTCAATATGCATATCTTTAATGGAAGAAAATATAGCTGATGAACATAAAGACATTGTAGAATTAATAAAACCTGTCATAAATGTGCTGCCAGATTGACTGAAATTCAATGATAATGATTGATCAGTTTGGGAATCAGTAGATGAAATTGCAATTTGCGAATTTAGAAGTTGCAAAGTTGTTTGCATTTTGATGATGTCAAGCATATTTGAGATGTAGTCTCATTTGAAACTAATCAAAGATCATAAGTTCCCTTTCCTATCCTTACTTAAGCTCAAAATATCTATTGATAAATTTAATAAAAATTTTGGAATGTTATACACACAGTGAACACATGTACAATTTTGGAATCAAAAGATGTTATTTCGAAATAATTTTCTGATATAATTGGCGATATCACATGAGGATTACAATCTACCTAAATTATCTCAGTCTCTTAGTGATCGTTTCATTCAAGCTTTTTTGCATTCCTGACATTCTAAATTGGTAAATTTATAGAAAATTTTAAGCTATAGAAAATGAATCTTGTTTTTTTAAGTTTTGAGATGGTTATGACACTTCGTAGATTCCCAAAAATCACAAAAACTCAAGCAAACGAGGACTAATTGTATAGATAGTATTTATCTTGCAGAGACCTATGATCATTGGAACTATTATTTTTCACTCTATCTATCTATATATACAGAAAATAAACGATTATTAACACGATATCAAAGTGCCATATGACCTGAAATTATCCCGTTACAGTCCGCTTTTAAGCATAATGACCACAATCCACTAGACCTTTTTCATTATCTCATGGTATCACCTGCTTCCTTTTACCACAGTGCCAATCTTCCTTTTTTCTTATTCAAAGCATCATACTCCCATGTTAACAATGTCTCCTACTACTAATACATCCTCTAGTCCTGCTACTCCCACAACTCTTGCAACCATTCCACCCTTCTCCATAGCTAACATCTAGAATTATGCCTATTTTACTACAGATTCTTCAGAAACCGTTTCCAATTGAGCCTAAGATTTTTGGTTCAAGCTAATCTAGACAGGCGCAAATCAATACTCGTGGTCATGGATGTCTACATAAGTTTTCACAATCTCGTCAGAATTCAAGTCCTTCACCTTCTTACCCACAGAATCTTCCTCCACTGGTTCCACCTGCCCTTAGTGTCACTCTGTCACAGACTCGGTTGATATATGTCTGACTCTACTTGATATCTGTTGCTAATTTTACCTGCGATAATTCAGTAACATATACTTTTTATCCACGAGTTTTCTCTATCAATGACTTGCACTCTGGTCCTACACTTTTCATGGTCAATGTTTCAAGTACTTGAGTCATGATGTTTCAAGTAAATGCTTTGGGAATATCCATGTGATTGCCTTCTTTATGTATAAACGTCACTGTTCTAAAAAACCCGCCTAGGCTCTGCCTAGGCACGCCTAGGCTTAAGGCTTGGGAGAAACGCATCGCCTTACGCTTTTCACGCCTTATTGTTGGTAAAACCCTTAAGGCACACTTTTTTCTAAAAACAACAATGCTTTAGTGAAACGATGTCGCCTTTTAAAGAATTTGTTTACAAACCGGACCATTATCTCATCCAAAATAATCAAATAGTATTTTAATTTGCATATATTCAGACATATTTTTATGATATGTGCAATTTTTGTATTTTAATAGCCTTGTTATGGTTAAAAAATATTAAAATATATTAAGAAGGCTTAAACGCCTTTTCACGCCTTTTCACGCTTTTTCACGCCTAGGCCCGCCTAGGCTTCTAAGGCTTAAGGCTTGGCCTCCATGCCTCAATCACGCCCCGCATTTTTTAGAACCTTGAAAACGTTCCACTATCCCCTTTGCCATTTTAACGTTTGGAAGTATACTATGGCTTCTGCTACTAGTTTTATCTATTATGTTTTTTTGAATGATGTTTGCATTTTATTTTCTTGGATATAATCCATGCGCAATATATCCAATGCGATACATTCTCAGTAATAATTACTAAAAAAATTTATTCCACCCTAAATTAGGAATGCACCACCACCTATGATTCCCTCACACCACTGCTCAAAGCGGGGGTTGCCTAGAGGAATCATCGTCATATTGGGGATATGACATGATCCCTTTGCTCATAGTTCTCATGCCTCTACCCTTTTGAGTTGTGGTTGCTCTCATAGCTGTGTTTCTTTTAAATTAATCACCTGCTTACTCATGTCCCTGGCATGCACTCACCATTTGAGACCATATATGGGTCTTCACCAGCCTACTCATATTTGCATGCATTTGTGTGTTCTTGTTATCCTCATCTCAGTGATTGTGTATCTGACATGCTTCTTGCCATGTCCCCTGAATGTTTTAAATCTGGAGCCAGATTTTGAGGTTTTGAAATCTATGTTTGGGTGAATCTTAATTTCTACCAAGGTGTTTATTCAGCTTTGATCCTCCTTACCCTATCACCTTCCCTACCCCCCTCTCAATTTTTGACACATGTCAATGATTAACCAACTCAGGAAACAACTCTTTAACCTTCCATTAACCCTATTAACCTATTAACTCTAACCCAAAACTCAACCTTAACTCAATCACTTCTGATTATGGACCATCCATATCATATGTAGGGTCTCCAATAAGTAGCTCGAAATCCATCATCAATAACACCAGTAAGTATTGAAGTTTTCTTTTTTCATTCAGTTTCATTTAGTTCTTCTTTATTGCTTTGATGGTCATATACATACGTATATAATTAATCAGTTTAAACTTATATCCAGTAATGTATTAAGATCCAGTAGTGTTCTTTTATTTTCATTAAGTTTCATTTAAATCTCCAGTAGTGTTCAATTTTTGTTCAATTTTTTTAGGACATGGAAGTTAAAGATAATAGTGGAGATGAAACGAGACTTAAAAAACCTCCACTCTCAATTCAAATTTCTTGGGGCCGCTATCCTATACAGGAATTTTCTGCAATGGAAGGAAGTCTCAATCAGATGCTCGCAGGATCAAATTCACAGAACAATAGCGCTTCTCGTTGTGATGGTACGAACAATCAAACTTCAAGCACTGTGGATCATTTGGTATATATGCCAGAATCCCATCTGAATATGGAGATGAACTCCAATGCATCATCTGCGAGATCCAAATCGATTATGGTGAGACTTAATGCACATGGCGTCACAGTGGTTTCAACTATGATGAGTCAAATTGAAGAGGTTAAGTTTAAACAACTAGGTCAGGATGTACATGTATTGAGAAGAGAGAGGAAGAGGCTCTCCAAAAAAGAATCTGCCAAGAAGCCAAGAGTTTGCAGACAGTAAAACTCTGAGAACTACTTGTAGGCTAGGGTGGAGGTGTTAAGCAATGAAACGTCCAAGCTCACTTACAACCTGAGGAAGCTTTCTAAGCTTTGCATGAAGCTTAAAAAAGAAAACAAATCCTTATTGAAGGAGCTAAAGAAGACATGCGTCCCAGACACAATATCTATCCTTGAAGCTAAAGATCCGGACTCGGTCGTTGAATCTATAAATGGAGAAAGCAATAATTAACAGTCCAGAATCTCCAAGTGAATACAACTCATCTGCTGATCAAAGTGTAGATACAATAAATTCCAATTGGGGGGTTAAAGCTTATTTTTTTGATTGACAGCTCATTTTCTTTCTGAAGCATTAACCATTTTCTTTCTTCGCAACTCAAGAATGTTCTTGCAATGTTGTGTTAATTTTAATTCATTTATTTATTAAAAAAAATGAGACTTGAAGTTATAGATAATAGTGGAGAAAAATTAGAAGAAGTCGCAAAGCCGATTGAAAAGGTTGATACAATTCATTCCAGAATGCATCAAGAACTAATTCCGGTAATTGGTATTGAATTTGATACAGAAGATGATGCAGTTTTTTACAATCGGTATGCATATAGTTTTGGTTTTAGTACTCGATTAAACAGGTTCACAGATATAAAAATGGCACTGTGAGGGACATAACTTTTGTTTGCTCTATTGAAGCCAAATGTGGACAAGACAAGAGATATGCATATATCAGATCACATCGTGCCAAACAAGATTTGAGTGCCTAGCATGGATGAAAATTTTCCATCAGTTATCAGTTGGGAAGTATAGTGTTGTTGAATTTTTTGCTGAACATACACACTTGACTACGACTCCTAGAAAGACCCATGTTTTTAGGTCTCACCGAAAACTTTCTCTTGCACATTGTGCATAAGCTGATATGGCAGCTTTCGATTCTGGAATTGCTCCAAAAGAAACTCTCGAGCTTATGAGTAGTCAAGCCGACGAACGTGAAAATCTTGGATTCATTACAGAAGATTATAGAAATTATTTGCGTTCAAAGAGAACAAGAGAAATGAAGTCAGGGGATACAGGTGGTGTTCTGGAATATTTACAAAGAAAGCAATTAGAAGATCCCAATTTTGTTTATGCCCTCCAAATTGATAAAAATGATCTAATTACTAATATTTTATGGGCTAATGCAAAAATGATGGTAGACTATGACTATTTTGGTAATGTAGTAAGTTTTGATACCACCTAGAGAAAAAATAAAGAAGGAAGACCTTTTGCAATGTTTGTTGGTGTCAATAACGATGAGACTGTCGATACTTTCATTTGGTTATTTGATACCTTTGCCAAAAAAATGTTTGTAAAGATACCAAAAACCATTTTAACTGATCAAGATGATGCAATGGCGAAGGCATTAGCTTCACAATGGCCAGGAACACATCATCGACTATGTATTTGGCACATATATCAAAATGCAGCTAAGAATATTTGCAGTGTATTTGGGAAGTTTAAGGACCTTGTTGAAGATTTTAGTAATGTCATATATGATTATGAGGATGTTGAAGACTTTCTGTCTTCTTAGCAGAATATGCTTGAAAATATAATCTTTAAGAAAATATGAGTGGGCAATACCCTTCTCGCGGCTATTGGAAGTAATTATTGCATTAAAATATGATTATCATGGCTCTTTAATCCCGAAATATTTCTTTCTTGCATGTTCACGCACCGTGAAATGTTCAAAGAGTAGCCATCAGGAACTTTAACATTCTGCAACACTTTTAAAAAAATCTCCTTCTCTTTGTTACTCATCGTGTACTCTGTTGGGGGGAGGTACTCTAGATTTGACCCTCATGGTTGAGGATGTAGCTCTGATCTAATACCCAATTTTTTTAGATCTTTTCAAGCCTGTAAATTGTCTTTTGTCTTCCCTTTAGTACCCAACAATGTAAACAGGACATTATCGCAGACGTTTTTCTCAATATGCATGACATCAAGATTATGGCGAATAAGATTATCCTTCCAATATGGCAATTCAAAAAATATGCTCTTTTTTTCCAATCAAATCTACATTTTCAAACTACCTGTTTACTTTTTTCTAACGCCTCCCTTTCCCTCCTTCTAAAGACATCTTCCATCTTATATTCACATTCAACGTCAAGATCATTCAACTGTTGCAATACTTATAAGCCCGAAAGTTTAAGTGGGGTTGGACGTAATTCTACCCTCCCATTAAATGGTGCCTTCTACCAACGAAGCCTATGGCACGAGTATAAGAATCGACGATGACCCCAATAACAGAACTTCTTAGCCTTATCTAATCGCATTGACTGGTGGTCTTCGTTATAGCAAGGGCAAGCAAATGTACCTTTTGTGCTCCATCCCGATAACATCGCATAAGCGGGGAAATCGTTAATGGTACACAACAACGATGCATGCAACTGAAATAACTCCTTACTTAACGCATCGTAAGTGCGTACATCATCAACCCATAGCTCAATCAACTCATCAATCAATGGCTGTAAAAATACATCAATCTTATCTCTGTGTCCTTTTGGTCCATCTATAAGAATAGACAAAATCAAGTTAGGTTGCTTCATGCACAACCACGGAGGTAAGTTGTAAATAATGAGGATAACTAGCCATGTGCTGTGCTTAATGATCATATTACCAAACGGATTAAATCCATCAGCAGCTAACCCAAGTCTAACATTGCGAATCTCCCTCGCAAAAGAAGGGTTTTTCTCATTAAAAGTTTTCCAAGCAGGAGAGTCAGCGGGATGTCTCATTACACCATCGTCAATCCTTTCTTCAGCATGCCATTTCATTAAAGGAGTTGAATAGGATGACCAAAATAATTTCTGCAATCTCGGTTTCAAAGGAAAGTATCTCATTTTCTTTACGGCTACCTTCGGACCATGGACACCATCAATACTTGAGTCCTCATCTTTATATCGAGAAGATCCGCATATGCCACACTTTTCAAGACCCTCGATTTCATTACGAAACAACATACAGTTATTTGGGCATGCATCCCATGTCTCGTACTTGAATACCAAGTCTTTTTTTAGCTTGTTGGTTTGGTAGTAAGACTTGGGAATTCTAGCATGCGGAAACATCCTCCCCAAAAATTTCAATAAAGCCGTGAGATAACAATTTGTCCAACCATGAAGTTGCTTCATTTGCAAGAGTTCAACAACAAATGATAATTCGGTAATCCCAGGCGGACAATTTTCATAAAAGTCGCATTGAGCCTTTTTCATAAGAGTATAGTACTCTGGAACATCACCGTCGGATACAAAGACATATTCGGTGTTATATTCCTCCTCACGCATATTGTCATGCGCGTGGGAAATACCTATTCCCTCTTGAACCATTGTAACCATGTTATCTCGAGCACTCAGTTCAATAGGTATATGTATATCATCAACTAACATATCATCCCCCGGAGTATTTATATTGCTGCTTACACCACCAAAATTTTCTCCGTGAAAAATCCAAACCTGATATGTCTTATCGAAACCATGCATCTCAAGGTGATCTCTCACAGTTTGTCGGGGGTGGTACACTCGATTTGCACATCTCTTACAGGGGAAATAGATTTTTGTTGTCTCAATGTTTTTATTAGCATATGCATAGTTAATAAACCCTTCAATCCCATTAATGTATTCCTTTGAACACCGATTGCGAAAATCAATCCAACTCTTATCCATGGTTCCCATCTATGAATCTAAAAAAAATGTCAGTAAATTTATATTTCATAATATAAAGATAAAGAGATTAATAATGTTTTCGTAAGATGATGAAAAGCTAAAAAGATTAATAATGGCAAACATGAATTCCTAAAAAGATTAGCACATAAAAGGAGAACAAACTATAAAATAAGAACACAATTCATCACATCAATTTAAGTATTATTATGGCTAACTAAACCGAGCAATTCAAATTTGAAATATTGAAGTATTAATGCACGCATGATAATGGAAAGTATCAAACAAAAATTCACACAATCAACTAATTAACATCTACGTCACTAAACATTTACACATTAAAAAACTCACAAGGCACATACCCATTTTCATCCTCGTTTGAATCCGTATGCTCATTTTCTTCTTCACGTGGCACAAACTCGTCATCATCACCAATGATTTTTTTTTACTCTTTGAACCACTTTTTTTATTTTTATCTTTGTTTTGAATTGCCGAATACAATTCATGTATTCCCAATTCCTTCAATTTTGCTTTATTCTCTTCTATTCTCTTCCTCTTTTCTTTCTCGTACTCCTTCATTGTCACAAACTTTTTCTGAGAAAAGATATGTAATTAAAGAAGGAATGAGACTCATACTACTTC
This sequence comes from Sambucus nigra, assembly GCA_949130495.1. Taxonomy (NCBI): domain Eukaryota; kingdom Viridiplantae; phylum Streptophyta; class Magnoliopsida; order Dipsacales; family Adoxaceae; genus Sambucus; species Sambucus nigra. The sequence goes on from OX422222.1 coordinate 383,146,824, forward strand.
TTTAACATGTTAATTTCATTTCTATACTTGCTCCCAAAGTAGTTGTAGAACTTTAATGACTCATTTGGTTCGAGGTTTGGAAAAGGAATTTAGAATTCCCCTCATCTAGAATTACAATGTTTGGTTGGAAATTTGGGAGGAACTTAGAATTACTGGAATTTATAATTACAACAAAATTGGAATTCTCATTTCCCCTCTAAAATGGAGGAATCCTATATTCCCGGGCATTCTAGTTTACTTTTGTGGTGAGACAAAAATACCACCTCACTTAAACTCACACATACATTATCTCTCTCTTACACACACACACACTCTCTCTCTCTCTTTCACACACACACACACACATATACTCTCTCTCTCTCTCTCTCTCTCTCTCTCTCTCTCTCTCTCTCTCTCTCTCTCTCTCTCACACACACACACACACACACACACACACTCTCTTTCTCTCTCATACACATACACACACTCTCTCTCTCTCTCACACAACACACACACATAATCTCTTTCTCTATCACACACACACTCTCTCTCTTTCTCTCACACTATCTCTCTCTCTCACACACACACATATATACTCTCTCTCACACACACACGCACTCACCACACACTCGCGCGCACACACTCAAATCAAGTAGAACGGTATTTTAATTAAATGATATTTATTCCTAATATGGAAAAATAATTTAGATGACGAAAAAAAAGAATTCCCGTTCGAACCAAACAATGGAAAGGAATTCAAGATTCCAGGAACTTAGAATTCCTGGAATCAAGAATTCCCATCCCTTTTCTAAACCTCGAACCAAACGATCCCTAAATCATTTTTATCCTTGCCTTTAGCTTTGTAGTAATAAGACCCAATATCATTTAACTTCATTCTTAGAAATACATAAAAAAAGATCTACCAATCATAACTTTACATCAAAAACCTAATCAATCGTTCTACAAACCTCAAATACATAAAAAAAATACATTAATGGTTTGGGAGAAGAATAATTTTAGGATCTTTGAATAATTGGTTCATGCATTTAAGAATTTCTTTAAAAATTAAATAAAAAATTATTATAGAATCATTGAGCCAACATGAACCATAATGCTATATAACATCAAACAAAATAAATAGACTATTATAGATCTTCTTATTAGGTCACATTGAAAGCTACAAAAAAAAATTAAAATCAACAAATAAGCATCCACTCTTTATTTACATTTTATAAAAGTATTATACATATGGTTATTTATTTACAATTTTATGTATATGGCATCATTAATTATGTCTAAAGAATAATTTTTTATCACCCATTGTTACCATTGTGCAACAGACTATTTACAGTAGCATATTTTGAAGAAGAAAAATTATAAATAAATTAATAACAATAACTTCTATGCTGTTTTCCTAAAAAAAAGTAAAGATGAAAACTTACCATGAAAAGAAAATAACGGGAGAGATAACGCAGCTGGGGGAGGGAGATAACGCAACTGTGGTGGGGGGGCGGAGTGCGCCGCTGTGGGCTGGAGAAGAAACGGTCGTGGGTGGGTGGGGGGAGGGGGGCGATTTGGGTTTGTTGAATTTTGTTGGAGACGAGATTTGGGTTTTTTGTTTTTGTTTTTTGTTTTTTGTTTTTTTTGAGGTGGGAAGTTAGGTTAAAGTGTTAGAGCGGGAGATGAAAACAATTAGTGGTGGGAATAAATTTTTTTAGCCGTCTTATTTGGTTTATCTTTTGATACAGTAAGTATTTACCGTCTCATTTTCTTTACTTTATAAGACGAATATAATTAATCGTATCAAAAAGTGACCTTTTTTGAGACGGGTATAATTAACCGTATCAAAAAATGACATTTTTTAGACGGATATAATTAGCAGTCCCAAAAAATTATAGTTTTTGAGACGGCTCATTATATCCGTATAAAAAAGTATGTTTTAAAGACTATATTTTGTCTGTCTCAAAAAATAGGGTCTTAAAAGCAACTTTTTTTTGTAGTGGAAAACCTTAGTCGCCCAACAAGAGTTGGTGAAAAGAATCCAAGATAACCTTCATATTAGGTCAGCTTCGGTTGTTATTAACCCTGGATTGACCAGGGTTTTGATTAAGTATGGAACCTTTCATGCAGATCGGGCAGCATCAGCCCCCATGCCTAAGTCCAAGCTAACTGAGAGGGCTTGCCATAATTTGGCGCTGGTAATTATCTTTTCTTCTATTTTTTCTTCATATTGATGAATTTTTTTCTGACTTCTGATGTTTTCCCTTTTTTACAGTTTTTGGTTGACTTCAACCAAATGATGGAAAAGGACGATCAATTGAGATCTTCTCCCGGGTAAGTGAAATAGGCTTTTGATTGCCTAAATCAATCTTTGGATTGGGAAGAGGAACTGAAAAAGGCCAATGATAGGGCCACTGCAGCTGAAGGCAAAATAAAATTTGTTGATGAAAAGGTCCTGAATGTTAGAAGAAATTGGAGGAGGCTGAAGGTAGGGCCAAGGTTGTTGAAGATAAACTTACAAAAATCACGGCTCGGGCCCAAACTATTGAACATAAAGTGGTTGGCTTGACTTCTGAACTTACCTTCTTGAACGCTAAGGGTAAAGCTCCTTTTGACAAGGGTTGGGAGAAATATCTCTTAGCTACCTCCACCCAGATTGAATATGCCAAGAAGCTATCCTTTAAAGAAGGTTGATCGAAAGCTTTGAAGGTGGTTGGCACATAGGAAAACTCAGAGCTTTTCCAAAGGCATGATCCCGATACTCCTATTAACTTGGATGAGGAGTTTGATGATGAGGAGGGGTCTAGAGAGTCTTCTATGATGCCCATTGAGTCTTCAATGGTGCCAAATGCTAGTGTTGACCAACCAGATACCAGCCATGACCAGGCCAAGGACAAGGAAAATGTCTAGCTCCTTTTTAGCAAGTTTATTTTTTGTCTTTTCTTTCTTGATGATGTGTTAGTCTTTGTACTTCAATGATTAATCAATGAAAGACATATTTTTTGCTCCATTATCGATGCCTTTTAATGCCTTCTATTTCTTGTTGGTTTATTCTTTTTTGTATTGGATTTTCTACATAAACTAATATACTTAAAACTTTTCAGTTTTATTGTGCCACGAAAAAAGTTATTGTCTCTGTTGAATTCGACCTTTTTAGGCGGTGCAAAAATCTCTTTGAGGTTGGTCATGTTCCTTTATCTGAGGAAGATTTATTAGGGTTGCTCAGCCCAAAAGTTTTTTATCTAAAGATGGAGTCTTACATTCATCTCCATTTCCTCTTGGACAGAGCTGTAGAAAATAATAGTGGTTATTATGAAATGATTGAGCAGATGTAGGAGGATCAAAAACTTTCCAAAGCACTGCTTCATTCTGATTATGAGGCCAAATATAAAGCATTAAGTTAAGGTTGAGGCTTTTACAATAATTTGAAAGACATTACTTCTGATCTGAACAAGAAAGATTTTACCTTAAACTAAGAACTGGAGAATTCCCGATTAATTGTTGTCATGCTGGAAAGGGAAAATATTGCATTGAGGAATGAATAAGATAGTCTAAAGAAATCAACCACCATTGGTCCAGATGAAAGAGTTTCATTCTTTGATACTGAGAATGCAAGGTTGTTGGAGGATTTGGAAACTTTACAGAAGAAAAAACTAAACTTGGGTAAGCTTCCAAGCAAAGTATAGTTGCTCGACCGACCATTAAGGACGAGGTGACCAAGAAGACTCTTGCCAACCAAGTTGCTCTACTAAAATCCAAAGATATACTCCTCAAGAAACTCCAAGATTAAGTTGATAGGCTGACATTTCACTTTCATAAGAAACCAAGGGAAGTTTGGATGGATGGCTATAATGAGGCCTTAACTCACATGGATGATAATCTTACCTAAAGCAATCGTGAAGGCTACAAACAGGGATAGACTAACTTGTTGACCTTGCTGAAGTATGATCAAGACAGTAATTTATGGCACTGGAATGACCCAAGTTTCTTAGATAGTGCCAAGCCTCCCTTCAAACTAGACACCAACTGGATTCCACCTAATGCCATTCCTCAATGTCTGATAAATAAATATTTGGGTGATTATGGCCACAATAATGAATGTGAGATGGTTTGTACTCCTCACTTGCTTGATAGGTCGATCAAAATCAATAGGCAGATGTTAAGAGATTTCAACATCATAAATTCACTATATTCCCTTGATGATCCTCCTGCTGGGATGGACAAGGCCCAAGGAAAGTTTCTAACAGAATAAATTTCTACTTCTTTTGTATTGTAATGTAATTAGATCAATGAAATGAAGTCATTTTGTATTTATTTCTCTTTATTTAAGCCTGTGGGTTATATTAATCTTTTTACCGACTAGGTCATATGTATAATGATTAGTTAATCGGTTTATAGACTAATAACCTGCTCAAATATTAGATTCAAGTTCGAATTATTTACGACCTTAGATTAGCATAGATTTATTGTACTAAGTTATAGCATTAGTTATCAGTGGCGACAGTGTATTAGGAATGTATAATTATTTTAGTGTTTAACCAGGTCGGGTAAAATCTCTAATTAAGAAATTTTACTGACTTCTTGTTTGTGACTTATCGAGGACAAATCAAACATGAAGGTTAACATTTCTAAGGATGGAAAAGTTTGAAAAAGTTTGAACCATGCACTTTTAAAGGCTCATTAATTTAATAACTTAGGTGTATTTCACCATACTCTGAAAAACAAAACAAAAAGGAAGTATAATGGAGAAAAACAAAATTTCCATTAACTTGAAGGAATATACATTAAAAATGGAATTTCTGAAAATTGAATTACTGAAAATACTTGCGCAGATGGTATGCGTTCCAAGGATTCTTGAATTTAACCCTTTTTAGAGTCTCCAAGCGATAAGTTTCTGGTCGGATAATTGTCGAGATACAGTATGGACCATACTAGTTAGGCTCCAACTTATTTCTCTTATGGATTACTTTCTTCAGCACCAAATCTCCTTGTTTCAAGTTGGTCAGCTTGATCCTTCGATTATAAAACCTCGTGGTCCTTTGTTCATAAGCATCCATCCGTATAGTAGCATCTTCTCTGACTTGTTCTATCATATCCAAGTCTAGGTGACTGCGCGTGAAAAGCGTGCTCGTGTAAGGGCACGGTCGTTGTCTTTGTTTCACAACGACAATACAAAAACCTAAATTACGGGTACACTTGCGAGGCAAGCACAGCGGTAAGTCGGGTATCGAAAGATCCACTGGGACGAGATGCCAGAATTTAAGTGATCTAATATTTCAAAAATAAAAGTGAAAAGGTGATTACAAACTAAAAAGGAAAAGATGCATAAAAGGGAAATGTTTAACTAGGCGAGGGAAAATGAAACTAGATTAACAAAGCGGTAAAACTATAGGTTGCGTCGAATATCCCTCACCCGAGTTAATTTGTATAAAATGGTTACATGGGTCGATGAGTTATTATAAATGCGTCTCGTTTCGACAGTTAATTAAATCAAGGGTTGTCACACTCCTAAATCCGCATAAAAGCCCAATAAGATTTTGGCGTCAACAAATATCCCAGAAATTGCGCACGAAAGGTCGTAAGCACGGGACATACATCATATGCCCTGTCAAATATCCTACGTGCAATAACTAGGAAAACGCACCCGAAATAGACCGGTAAACACCATCACCAAAGCCAAGCAACGCGTCAACTCGAGTGAGTTCAATTCAAACACAACCTAATTTAAATTACCTAGAAAGCATGTTAAAAATGCGATAAATAAAGCGAGTAAATAAACGAGTTAAATCTATACTAGAAAGCAAGTAAATCAAAGCATGTAAACGTAAATTAACAAAGCATGTAAATTAATCTATAAAGCAAGAAATAATGGAAAACAACTATATTAGTGGAGAGGAAGATGAATAGTGCAACTTACAACCCAATTGGGTGTCAAATCAAGAAGAATAAAAGAAGAATTCTTCAAATCCCCCAAACCCTAAGATATTCTAACCTAAAATCTATCCTAAAATGTTCAAATCTGATTATTACAACAAAAATGTTTTATAAAGTAAGTGGGAAAAGAATTAGAAAAGAAAAGAGAAAAGAAAAGAAAAGGCAAAATATCTCCTGGAAACAAGGGATCGATCGATCGACCCAAACCGTCCATCGATCGATCATGAACAAAATATCCCACTATCGCGAATGATCGATTGATCGACCCAAACCGTCGATCGAACGATCAATCAGGTCACAGCACTGCATTGCTGTTTTGGCTTAAATGCATTTCCCGTCCGCTGAAATCGCCGTAACTTCTTCGTTCTGAATCGTAATCGCGCACTGTTCGCGATCACACGAAGCTTGCGAGGAGGGCTAGAACTTTCGTGAGATTTTGGTCCAGGTATCCAATCTATGAAAAGACTAAATTTCCCTTGAACATGTGATCGTGTACGAAAATCGAGCGGAACGCGTCCGAACTTCACACTTAGCATCCAATTACCTATAAAAGCTCAATTAACCCCTGCAAAACATGTTAACGTAGAAATTCGAGGTTTTCTGATTAACGAGCATAAATATAGGGAATAAGATACCTGAGGGGGCTAAAATGCATAGGTTTGGAGGATGAAATACGTAATATTTGCGTATCATCACACCCCCTAACTTACACATTGCTAGTCCCTAGCAATGAAATAGGATGCAACAAGAACTACAAGCAAACCAAAAGTAGGAGATAGTAAAAAAGTATGGTATAAAAGCAAAAGGCCACTTTCGCGGGCGATTCGATTGCATTTAGCGTATGCAATAAGCCGTTAAACCCCTAGGTCACCCTAGTGGATGAGTGTCGTCTCGTGAGGGTTTTCAGGGATGATACCCACAAACATCAAATGGTTCCTCAAAACAAGCCCAAACCAACATACGACAAGCCCAAAAATAGCGAAAAAGATTTCATACGCATTATTAGCACATTGAACGGATTCAAACAAAAGTCCAAATCATTAACATTATAGAATGCACCTCATAAAATATAAACCTTAAAATGTGGGAGGGGGAGCGAGCACATGCAAAGTATGATTTGGCAAAAAACTTATATAAATCGGATAAACATTAAAGCAAGCATTTATTCAATCCTCACGGGCATTACACTCATCAAGCAAATTCACTCTAAAAAGGGAGGTAGCACACGGAACATGCGGGCATAAAGAGTAAATGTAAATGGAAACTAGGCCGCACATATGTCACAAATGAAGAACGCTATATATAAACTGAAAAATTGTAATCTCAATGAAAGGATACCGCACATTAAAGGAGGCGAAATGCATTTTCACAGATTATCAAAACTATTATGAATTTTGAATTACATGCATCCTAAGATCACATAGGATTTTACTAGGGTTTTAATGTAGTCTAGGCTAGGCTACGAAATGAAGGAATGTATGTACGGCTTCAAAGTGTTCGAAAATAAAAACTCTGGATAATGGGAAAATGCGGGCAATATCAAAATTGGAAAATAAGTTCCACAACGGCATTAGATATATCATCAGGGACAGTAATCAAAGCTTATTGAACTATATACATAACATTTACAACTTTATTTTCTTTTCTTTTCTTCTTTTTCTCATTTTTTCTTTTGTTTTCTTTTGCTTTTTTGATTTCTCTTTTTCATCACTTTTTTCACTACTCTTTTTTCTTTACTTTTCATACTCTCATATGCCTAAATTACAACCGACATCACAATAACAACATTCAATCCCAAGTAACATTCCAAACAAAGGTATGGAAAGTGTATGTATGGTATAAAACTCCAATGCGGAGTTGGTTATGGGAATGGGATTATGAAACGAAAGGCTAATATTTAGGCTCAAAGGGGTTAACGAGGGTAAGCATATAAGGGTGAGGTCAAGGCTAATATGGGTAATATAACAAAGAGGGCATATGATCATTTAACAAAGTTTACGCAATTCTCGAATCAAAACAATATATGAAAATCATGATCAAGTAACACATTTCAAGTATGAACTAAATTAATGAACGGTCAAATGAAAGAATAGTGAGATTACCAATGAATTCAACGTTTTCAAAGAGAAAAGAATAGTGTATACACTCAAAAATGACGAAAGTTACAAATCTTACTCGGTGTAAGTATATACAATGCAATAAAAGATTACCGAGTTATAAAAATCTTAAACCAAACCAATAAAAAGGTAAAAGTACATGTGCTCATGGGATTAAAGTTTAATTCATGAAGTTATTCATAATATCAATAATCGAAACTAGAGTCCAATAACTTCTAAAATCGAGAACATGCATCATTGGGTTGTCTATTGGATCGGGCAATTATTGAAATTTATCATCGGAAACAAAGGCAAAATGCCCAAAAAAGGAGAAAAAAGAAAGAAAATCTTTTTGAAATTCTCAATTTTTTCTAAGAAAAGCATACTAAGTAACTAACATGTGAGCAAAAACATGCACTAAAATAAAGAAATGGATAGAATATCCCACACCTCCTAACTTAAGACTTGACATTGTCCTCAATGTGAATTAAGAACCAAGTTAAAGAGAGGAAAAAAGCGATATTACCCAAAATTGGAGCGATTCCCATAAGAACAAGTCCAAAGAATCTACAAAACAAGTTAGTACTAAGCATAGCAAAAATAAATAACAAAAAGTTAACTAATTACACTAGACTAAAATAAAAAGGGAGGAAAAAATAAAAAGAAAGAAATAAAAAGCTAACTATATACAACCTACTATTCAGGCTTCACACTAACTATATACTAGAAGTCTAAATAGCTGAGGGTCCATCGTGAAAATGATTCGACTTTGAAGGATAACCGGTGTACCCTCACATACAAGCATGCCCTCCAAAAAATATGAATTTCGTTTGAAAAATGGAAGGCATGTGTAAGGCGGAAGAAAGGAACCATCGCCAATTAAAAATTTTGGCGGGACAATGGGGAGTTTGGATTGAACGGGTGACAAAAACAAGTGGGGACTGAGAAAAGACGAATATCCTCCAAAAGATTTTTAAATTGGAATGGGAGGCGACGCACACAAAGTCAAAGATGCGATTGTGGAAGGCGACTCGAGCAAGTACTCCTCGTCGGCAAAAAGGTTTAAAACATTAAAGTTTAAAATCGAATCATCGGCTACTTGTGATGATGTGATAACAGAGAATGAAAATGGGGATGAAAGAAATTCAATCTCATGAGATGAATCATCATTGCATGAAGATTGAGTTTCGAAGGAAATAATATCATTTTCAATGAAATGTTCTTCTTTGGGGGCCAAAGAAGAAATCATTTCATTGCAAATAGATATTACATCATTTTCATCCTTACTTTCAATGTCTATTACGCAATGGACAAAGTCAAGAATGGTTTGTTCCAAAGTAGGCATAAGTAACTCATTTGGTTCAAAACATTCTTCGACTTCAAAAGTCTCGGAAGCAAAATCGTCGTCGAACTCAAATAATAAATTCAATTCATGTTCCCACAAACGATTTTCTTCCCGATAATGATTTTTAATTTTCTCATTTTCATACATACGCAAGCCCTCACTGAATGTCATGGATCGAGGTGCAGATGCATGAAAATGGGAACTTTGAAAATTACCACCGCACTTAAACGAAAACTTATTATTATAGGAATTTTGAAACCTATTGCAATTCGTTTCAAAATTCCTATTATAAGGAGGTAAAGGCCCAAAATCATTATCATCATCATCAAAATTTCAATAACCCAAGTTTTGACTTTCGTTATACTTGCCCAAAGTCATATTTGAATTTGAAATTCTTTGGGATTCTAAGTATTCATCGAAAGTCATAGGATTACGAGCATTTTGAGAATTATAACAATGATTACCGAAAATATTGGAATAAGAGATGATTACCCCAAAAAATGGCTCGAAATGGCGGATTCCACAAACTAAGTGCGCGCGAAAAAAATTCGAGCATTTCTAAGTGCTCAAATGTGGAAGTCCTGCAAAAAAATTAGCAAATAATACAAATAGAAAGAAAATACTATGAAATACTAAATCAAATAAAGTCTAAAACAAAATAGCCCCGGAAACGGTGCCATTTTGACTACGCGTGAAAAGCGTGCTCCTGTAAGGGCATGGTCATTGTTTTCGTTTCACCGCGGTAATGAAAAAACCTAAATTGTGGCTACACTTGCAAGGCAAGCACAGCGGTAAGTCGGGTATCGAAAGATCCACTGGGACGAGATGCTAGAATTTAAGTGATCTAATGTTTCAGAAATAAAAGTGAAAAAGGTGATTACAAACTAAAAAGGAAAACATGCGTAAAAGGGAAATGTTTAACTAGGCGGGGGAAAATAAAACTAGATTAACAAAGCGGTAAAACTATAGGTTGCGTCAAATATCCCTCACATGAGTTAATTTGTATAAAATAGTTACATGGGTCGATGAGTTATTACAAATGCGTCTCGTTTCGACAGTTAATTAAATCAAGGGTTGTCACGCCCATAAATCCACATAAAAGCCTAATAAGATTTTGGCGTCAACAAATATCTCGAAAATTGTGCACAAAAGGTCGTAAGCACGGGACATACATGATATGCCTCGTCAAATCTCCTATGCACAATAACTAGGACAACGCACCCGAAATAGACCCATAAACACCATCACCAAAGCCAAGCAACGCGTCAACTCGAGTGAGTTCAATTCAAACACAACCTAATTTAAATTACCTAGAAAGCATGTTAAAATGCGATAAATAAAGCAAGTAAATCAAAGCATGTAAACCTAAATTAACAAAGCATGAAAATTAATCTAGAAAGCAAGAAATAATGGAAACATCTATATTAATGGAGAGGAAGATGAATAGTGCAACTTACAACCCAATTGGGTGTCAAACCAAGAAGAATCAAAGAAGAACTCTTCAAATGCCCCAAACCCTAAGCTATTCTAACCTAAAATCTATCCTAAAACGTTCATATCTGATTATTACAACAAAAATGCTCTATATAGTAAGTGGAAAAAGAATTAGAAAAGAAAAGAAAAGGCAAATTATCTCCTGGAAACAGGGGATCGATCGATCGACCCAAACCGTCGATCGATCGATCATGAACAAAATATCCCACTATCGCGAAGGATCGATCAATCGACCCAAATCGTCGATCGATCGATCAAATAGGTCACAGCACACTGCATTGCTGTTTTGGCTTGAATGCATTTCTCGTCCGCTAAAATTGTCGTAACTTCTTCGTTATGAATCGGAATCGTGCACCGTTCACGGCTACGCAAAGTTTTCGAGGAGGGATATAACTTTCGTGTAGATGTTGGGTCAGGTTCCCAATCTATGAAAAGACAAAATTGCCCTTAAACATGCGATCGTGTACAGAAATCGAACGAAATGCCTCCGAACTTCACACTTGGCATCCAATTACCTATAAAAGCTCAATTAACCCCTGCAAAACTTGTTAACGTAGAAATCTGAGGTTGTCTGGTTAACGAGCATAAATATAGGGAATAAGATACCCGAGGGGGCTAAAATGCGTAGGTTCGGAGGATGAAATACGCAATATTTGCGTATCATCACTAGGCATCTCATGAGGTCACTTTTAGGTGAATCAAAGTTCAATACCCTATGAATCGGCAAACCTATTTCAAATGGTACCACTACCTCAGTGCTAAAAGCTAGCATGTATGGGGTTTCAACATTGCCATTCTGAGAGTGGTTCTATATGCCCAAAGGACGCTATGGAGTTCATTAATCCAGTTGTCTTTAGCCTCATCCAACCTTTTCTTCAACCTATCTAGCAAGGTTTTGTTTGTAATTTATGTCTGGACATTACATTGTGGGTGCCCAGTTGCTGAATGAAGTTTCTGGATGCCAGACCTAATACAGTACTCTTCAAATTCTTCATTATCAAATTAAGTGCCATGGTCGGTGATGAATGCATAAGGTACCTGCAAATTATCTACTTCTATATGAATTGGAAAACCATTTGATAGAGCATATAAATCAAAGGCTCAACCTCCACCCATTTGGTGAAGTAATCAGCAGCTACAACTAGATATTTGAACCTTCCCTTGGTGGTCGGTTGTGGTCTGACCAAGTCAATTCCCCAGATAGCAAAAGGCCATTGAGAAGTGATGGGTGTTAAAGTTTCTCTTGGTCTTCTATGTATGGTGGAAAAAAATTTACTCTTATCACACTTCTTGGTGAAAGTAATATAGTCTGCTTTCATCCCATCAATGCTTCTATGGGTGAGAATTTCCACTGAGATTGTTTGCATGAGTTCTGTTTGAGTTGCTGAAGCAAGCCGAGCAAGAGTGTCTGCTCGGGCATTCTCTAGTCTGGTAATCCTTACTATCTTGGTTGAAGTGCAAACAGAAATAGCATACATAGTTTTTTATGATATCTCATCATAGTTTCCCCTTTGACGCTATAAATTTTTTGCATTTGATTGACAATTAGTTGGGAATCACTATTCACTAAAACCTGGTCGGCACCCTATGATGAAGCCAGTTTTAATCATGTGATCAAAGTTTCATATTCAGCCTCATTGTTGGAATCTTTGAATTAAAATATGTGACACCCCGCCTAATTAAATACCGGGCGATCACTCCTTTATTAAATTAAATCAAGGCGAACAGTTGGTTCATTCTTAGCATCACTGTCGTAAAATAATTTTTTCCCAATTTAACACCCTAAAATAATTAAGCTAAGTGTCAAAACCATATTTAAACATTACTTTCCAAATTTTATTTAAAGAAAAATTATTTACTTATTTATTAACAACATCTCAATAAATAAGAATCACACCACAATAAACCTGGAACATAATCCAATTAATTTAAAACATTCGTCAATCGAATGTCAACATGCGAAATCTAAAGTAACTCACCCACTAAATAAATCCCATAGTAACAGTGCTGGAAATAACTGAAATACAAATGCCCAATAACAATGAAATAATGGAAAGGGCTACACATGCCCATATAAATGAAAATACTAAGAGTGGGTCTGAATGAACGAAGTCGTCTAATCAAGAGACCTGCAACTCCCACTTAAGCTGCAGCGCGTTCCTTCCAAGAGATCCTAAGCAAGACGCCCCTGTGGCTGGGCACCTGTAATACATACATATATATACAAGAGAGAGAGAGAGAGAGAGAGAGAGAGAGAGAGAGAGAGGGAGAGAGAGAGAGAGAGAGAGAGGAAAACGGGTCAGATCCCGAAAGTGTGTTTGATTTAAAATACATTTAGCAAGTATTTAAATTGATATAGGCCAATGCAACAACATATTAATGCGACACTTCCTTGAGAAATTCTCACCTCTCTTCTAATGTGCACACCTATCGCACTAACCTTCCCAATGGTCTATCTCATCATATAACACGCTATCCTTTCCCAATGGATTAATTTATCTTATATTACTCTTAAGATTCACAATTTTAACGATTCAATTGTCTGGAAAGAATATTTTAATTAGTAACCAAAGTTCTCATTTTGACTTTATTAATCAATAAAGTTTTCCAATTTCATATTATACTTTCTCAAAACAAGTATTTACAATTTGAGCCATTAACCATGTCCTACATATCAAATCACAGTAGGCAGTTCCAGATTTCAGAATTTCATATATATATATTAACTACTCGAAAATATATATATCAAAACAGCACCCCACGTAGTAACTATGGTGCGGCATACTCTACTATCCAAACCCCATATCACTCACATTAAGGGGAATACAAATTCGGAATCACTCTCGAATTGTATTAACACATACACAAACTATAGGTTCCAAGTCTCTTAGGACCGTCTGAACTATCACTGCGATAGCCTGTACCAAGGATACCTATACACAAACAATATGAGGTGAAGCATAGATTCCAAGTCTATAAGAGGAAAGCACATACCCGCATCTCTTAAGACCGTCTGAACTATCATTCTGATAGCCTGTACGAAGGATATCTATCTTCTAGGATACAAGTCAATATCCCCCATAAAGGTCCCATCGAGATAAGACTGTCCCAGTGCGGAAACCTCAGGGATAGCAAGTAGCGTGGGCATGATTTTCACACATAGATAGTATATGCATACACAATCATATAACTATACTAATACTACCATATCAATAATGGGTAAGTTCTCAATTCCCATAATTACGGCATTCGCATTTATTTCACATTATATAGTTATCACGTATAACCATTCACATCTTACTTTAATTTGAGGAACTTTTCCACTTAATATATAACGCTTCATGGATTCTATCCTCCCAATTATAAAATTTAGTAGGTATACACATTTGTCCCAACGTAACTCTCTTACGTGTCTCTCTCTCTTTAAATCATGAATTTATCGACCCTTATGTAGTTATCCCAAAATACACTCTTTGTCCGACATCGAGGGTCCCAAAATCTATTCACATGTCCTACTGGTCTCCCCTATCTCCCAAAACATTTCATTAAGGATGCCCAAGAATTTTCTCACAATAAATTGAATTTAACTCATTTAATAAGGGAAATAGGAGTCTACCAGGAGGGGTCGATCGATCGAGGTTTGGGGCTCGATCGATCGAACCTTCGATTGATCGAAGCTCTGGGCTCGATCGATCGATCAAGCAGGTCTACGAAAACTGAAATTCTGCAGTTACGGGTTTCATCTCCAAACACCAACAATTTCCATATTATCTAATCCCAATCGTCCCAAAATTGATGCTACTAACCTTATATCATCATATTAGGTATTTTCAACGTAAAGCATGTAAATTTGTGTGATTAAATCATGAATTAACAGCCCCAATTTTATACAAAATCTCAAGAACCCTAAAATTCTCTTAAACATGGTTCTAACAATTATTTCCAGAATTCTCTTCTTATACACATCATAATTTTGTGGTTTAAATTCCTCTACATGGCAAGGGTTTCCAGAATTATCAATTAGACCAATACTACATGGATTTTCCTATCATAAATCGGGTTTTCCTCCATTAAAACTCATCTTAATTACTCCTAAACTAATATGAAAGATGAACCAACGAAATAAGAAAGATAAACACTTGCCTGGGATTTTCGATGTTCTAATTTGCAGATGTTTTTGGTGTGGTTGCGTAGCCCGTTGCGCGATCTACGCGTTGGTGGTGGTTGCGGTGCAAACGGGTGGATTTCGGGCTTGAATTTGCCTTGAGAGCTCTCTCCTTCCTCTCCTATGGCCATCACTTGTGTTTAGAGTTTCTAACCCTATATGACAATCCAGGTATCTGATATAACTCTTTGAATTTTCGTGGGTTTAATTACCCAAGAAGGTGAAATGTCCAAAATGCCCTCCCAGGGTACCAATTAGGCCTAATAATGCCCCGAGACCCAAACTAAACCCCCGGGTACACTTTTCTGACTATCTCGACCCTTCCGGATGTGTTGGCGCATTCAAAATGACCATACGAATGATTTATAAAATATTCACTTTTATTAATTCACATTTAGTCCCGACACGACACAGGCGCGTCCCGACTTAAATTTCCACAATTGTCATTTTATTCTCACGTGACAATCTTATATATTACTATACTCATCTAGTAATATGCAAAAAATAACAAATTTCCAATAATTACTAACTCTCATCACGCTAGTAAATATTTAAAGCAACATTCCGGATTAAAATTAAATTAATTTATCTCAATTAAATTTAATAAATCCCATAATTTAAAAGCTATAAAAATACGGGGTATTACAAAATATTAGAGAATATTCCACATCTAAGTTGTTCGGAGTGTTGATGATGAGGCATGCTCCACTTACAGTAGCACATGAGGATACATCTATAAATAATTGTCAGATTGGAGTATTATCGAAGAAACCTTCTTCTGCTAGCACTCCATGTTTGAAAATTTTCTTGCTCTGTTAAATTCTTTCTTAAACAGCCAATGAGTCTTGTTGATCGGACTCAATCTCTATTTGCTTTTGAGCTAAGCTCTCTTTCGAAGAAGTCTGTTCGGCAGGCAAACTTGGACTATGTTTCACTTCTGCATATGTGAATTCGGTTATAAAGTCTGCCACTGTTTGGCCTTTTATTACAACTGTGGATTCATAAATAATTTCACATTCTCCTAATTCAACTGCCCTAGAAATTAACCTGCTAGACTTCTTAGGTTTATGTAGTGCTTGTCGTATTAGTGTAGATGATAATGGTGTGAGCTTGAAAATATGTCCTCATTCTCCTGGAGGCTTCAATGAGAGATAATGGTAACTTTTCTAGACGTGGATATCTGATTTATGCTCCTCAAAATGCCTTGTTAGTATAATATACTAGTCTTTGGAGTCCTCCATCTAGTCGGATCAGAGCGGGGCTAACAGCTGATTCTGAAATGGCCAAGTATAAATATAATTTTTCTCCTGAAACTAGTCGGGATAGGAGTGGGGGAGAGACCAAGTACTTTTTTAAATCTAGGAAGGCTTTCTCACATTCATCATTCCACTCAAAGGTATTTTTAAACACCTTAAATAATGGAAGGCATTTGTCAGTGGCTCAAGAGACAAAACGGTTCAATGCAGCTACTCTTCCTGTCAGCTTTTGGACATCTTTCTTGTTAATCGAGGACTGCATTTGAAGAAATTTTAATTTTGGTAGGGTTTTCTTATATGCCCCTCTGATTCACAATGTACCCCAAGAAATTTCCTTCATGTACCCCGAAGATACATTTGGCTAGATTGAGTTTCATCTGATGTTTTTCCAATTGATCGAAGGTTTGAGCCAAGTCCGTAATGTGGTCAGCAAAAAATTGCTCTTAATGAGCGTATCACCTACGTACCCCTCCATGTTTTTTCCAATCTGGTCTTCAAAAACCTTATTCACTATCCCCTGATAGGTATCTCCAGCGTTCTTCAAACCAAAGGGCATGACATTATAACAGTAAGTTCTTCGGCTAGTGATAAAGGAAGTGTTTTCCTTGTCTTAAGGTATCATCTTAATCTGATTATAACTAGAATATGAATCAATAAACTTGAAACTGGAATATACATCGATGAAACTGAACAATTCATGACGTGCTGTAGCATCGGCCAATTAATCAATTATTAGCAAAGGAAATTGATCTTTTGGCATGCCTTATTGAGGTCTGTGAAGTCTACGCACATATGCCACTTATCATTCTTCTTCTTAACCATTACCACATTAGCCAACCAGCTAGGATACTTGACATCTTCAATGAACTGTGCTCGCTGCAATTTCTCCACTTCCTCCTGGATTTCCATATTCTTTTCAAGGCTGAAAACTCTTCACTTTTTCTTGATCAGCTTAGAATGTAAATATATATTAAGCTCATGGCAAATGAAGTTTGGAAAAATCCCCGGCATATCTTCATGGCTCCAAGCGAACACATTTTTCCTTTCTCTAAGGAATGTAAATAATTTTTGTTTGAGAGAAGGAGACAATCTTGAACCAATCTGGGTAGTTCTTTTTGGCTTCTCATCGTCCAGTACAATAGTTTTTGTTTCTTCCATAACTTGCCCCTTCACCAGTTTCTCCTCTTCCTGAGGATCCAGAGTGTCAATGTGAAAAGTGTTGATACCCTTCATTTGCATCTCCTGGTTGTCGGATGAAGTGTAATAGCATTTTATGGCTTCTTTTTTATTGTTATTTCCTATGCCGACTCCATAATTTGTCTAAAATTCCATGCATATATGCACTGTAGATGGCACAGTTTCTAATTAGTTTATTCTCATTCTTCCTAAGATGATATTTTAGGCTAAGGGGACATTTTTATTTAACACAAAGAAATGAATTATTTCTCTTATTCTTGTCAGCTAGGTGCTGACCAAAACTTCTAGCTTGATCATTCCCAATGGGAATACTTTCTCTCCTACAAATCCAATGAGATATCTATGGTATGGTTCTAGCTTATTGTCCTTCAGTTATAATCTTTGGAAACAGTTGTAGAACATTACATCAGTTGAACTCCCATTATCAACCAGTATCCTTGCAACTCTGTCATGATGAATTATGCATGTGATAACTAATGGATCGTCGTGGGGATAAAGGACCCCACTCAGATCGTTTTTGGAGAATTCAATCACCGACCTGTCTCTGTTGACTTTCCTTAGCCGACTATCACTGGATTCAGCCATATCAATTTATCTGACAGTTGGGAAGGCCTTGGCTTTATTTAAGCAAGCTTTCCTTTTTGTAATCGTGTCTCCTCCTCCAGCATCTCCTCCTATAATAAAGTGGCATCCAAAGGATATAATGCCAACCTTCACATATGGTTCATCAGGATTCTTCGACAAGTTTGGATCTTCTTTAAAATTATTGTTTCTTCCCCTTTTGTGGTCTTTCCTAGCTCGGGCTAGAGATTCAGACCTCCTCTGATCATCTCAATTGCCATTTAGATCAATAAAATTGCTCAGTTTTTCCCGTGGAATACGATTTTCAATATCATTCTTCAATGCAATGCAACAGTTGGTGTTTTGTCCATGGTCTCTGTGAAAATCACAGTACTTGGACTTATCCCTCTTATTGGGCGGGTGTCTTCAACATTCTAGGCCAATTCAATTCTCAGCTCCTCTTAATTTTCTCCAGGATATGGTGAACATCTTTGTTGAGGGGTGTATATTCATCATACTTCTTTATCCTCTCAATATGTTTTTATCTTTTTTATCTTTCTTGAACAAATTATAATGCTTTTCTGACTTTCACCCTTGGTCTCAGAAGCTTCCTTAGCTATCATAGCCTTCTAGACATTAATTATCTTTTTAGCCTTAGCTAATAATTCTGTCATGGTCTTGGTTGGATTCTTTGCTAAACAATAGCAGAGATATTTAGAGAGCAACCCACTCATAAGTGTTGCAATGGATGTCTTCTCCTCATAATCCACTACTTCTAGTTTTTCATTATTAAAATGAGTAATATATTCTCTATTACTTTTTCCCACCTTTTTTCGCACGGTCAAGAGATGAGTGACACTCTTGATCAGCTTAGCCCTAAAGAAAAATATATATATGAATAATTCAACTAACAGATGAAAACTAGATATTTTACCTCTAGGAATATTATTATACCATATTTGGGTTGGTCATGTGATAGAACTGGAGAAAGATCTACATCTCACCTCGTTAGGCACTGAGTAGATGTCAGCAGGCTCTTCATACTGCTCTATGTGCAAGACTAGATCAGTTTTCCCATCATACTTGGCAGTGACCACTTGTGGCTTGAACTTAGAAGCTGTGGGATAATCCACAATAGCCTGGATGAAAGGTGAGCCTTTAATGAAATTCCTTCGCAGCGGATTCTTAATTTTGGCCATATCACCTAGCTGATCTTCTAACTGTTTCATGGATACCTTTCATGCATGTTCTTCTGGTTTAGATTTGGTCGAGGTAGATTTAGTGGTCTTATTGTGTTTGTGTGTTGAACTCTCCTCCTAAGAGGTCTGCTCGGCATGCACAGAACCCCTCATACTGGTCCTAGATCATGTGGACCCTTTTTTGTATTCATAATAACGCTCATGTTTCCTATGATGAACTCTAGTTACTCGGGGACCTAGGCAATCAAGAGTAGACTCCGTGTTTATTCTCTCCAAGATAATTGGTATTTATTTAGAAAAATGTTTATCATTATAGTAATCCGTTGATTGTAATGAAGAAGTTGCACCAGGACGGTATGACCTATCATGAGAAGAACGAGAATGATAAATCCTTTCATTCTAGTTGGCAAATGTGGCATATCTCTTATGGAATTGGAGGACTTGTCTTGAATTATGCGAGCCAACTGTCTAACTGACTCTTACATAGCCTCTTGTCCTTTAGACAAATTAAATAGCATCCGTTGGAGGTCTGTCTCACTAGGGGGGTGAATATTTCTTGATTATTTCCTACTACCGCCAGGCTGCTCTCATGGGCAGTCATCATTCCTTAAAAGAATTAAATATATTCCACAAATAGCACCAATCTGTTGATGTCTAAAAATGGACTTGATCTAGATTTATAATCACAGATAAAATGTAGTAAAGTAATCAAATCACACACACACAAGAGAAGAGATTTTTAGAGTGGTTGAGCTGTAAAATAGACTATGTCCACTGCTGGTATTATTTCGTAGGGTTTACAATAACTAAGTATGATGTGTATATGAGTGATTCAAGTTTTCCCTTGAGCTAAGGGAGTAGTTCGTATTTATATTGGTTTTAAACCCTAGAGACAGAACATCTTTATATTTCCAGACATTACATATGTGTACAATAAATGAAACTCTTGGGACTCAGTGTTGGTTGGCTTCCCATCCATTATTGATATTCTTGGTGGTTGGCATTCTTGAGTTGGTCGGTCTTCTTGCCACCTAAGTATCTCTGATGTCGATCAAGGTGCCTGGTCATCCAAGTAGGAGGATAGGGGTACATTCATCAGTGGTCCACGTAGAAGAGTAATTTTTACATATAACAAGGATGAATTCTAAAAAAATTATAAATTTTCAATAAGAGGTTTGGTCGTGGTGAAATTTCAAACTTGAGGTTTTTGAATGAATTACTTTTAATCTAAACATTTTCTTACAAATTTAAACCACGTTACTACAACGAGATTCTAAATCTTTTGTATATTTTAGTAATTTTAAATTGGAAGGTTATGAATTTCTAAGAATATTTTGGAGTCAGAAAAGAAAGATGAATTTTCTAGAAATTGTATAACGTATTATATATTTTATGCAATTATTTTTGCAATCTATGGAAATTATATATAATAATTTGCACCTCATGTATATGATTTAATCATGATGAGTAGATATCTCATATATCGGACTTCATATTGAATAAATAGATATCATGTCGAAATGATGATAATTGGAGGACTCTATCATAATTGAGTTTGGTGCAAATATAATTTTTACTTTGGTAAAGATATTCTAGCTAAATGATTTGTAATAGAGTTTTAAACTCTAATACGAAATATTATCTTATATATTATGAAAAATGATATATGAAAACGTATGTTTCATTTCTTTAAACAAATAGATTGTGTAATCTATATGTAACTTTCAGACCCTCGAAATATTAAACTTGTGACTATAAGGAATGAACATGCATTTTTTTAATCAGGTATACTGGAAAGCATCAAGCATGTATTAATTTAAACAATAAATTTAATTCTTATTTAATGCTTAAACACTATGAGTTTAAATTCTATTTTTATGAATTCAAGATATAGTGGGGCAGATTATATGTTGCTTCTCATGATATACCTAGATAATAGTAGGGGCTCTCAAGCGAGTACCTCTCAACTATTAATGAAGAACATTTTAATAGAATTCTAAAACTTTGGTGTTCAAGATAAATCTTAATTTTTTTGGTTGTTACTTAAAAATAAAATCTTGTTTATGTTATTGAAAAATATTCCAAAAATCATGTAAAGGGGTCATGTCATAAATGTTTGGTTAAATTCTCTAGAATGGACTAGAAATTAGTTTATAATTGACTTATCTTATAACTTTAAGATAATAAGGAATATACATCTCTTTTGAAGGAATAATGAAACTATTATCATTTATGAATATAAGCTTTTATTTATCGATAGTAAGATAACACATTTATATATGATGCATGTTAAATTATTCTCATGAAAATGGAGTAAGTTCATATAATTTGATTGTCATTGATATTATACATGATGTTTAGTTAAATTAAATGTACATAATATATATTTTCGAATGGTGACCTAGGTAAGACAACTTACTTAAACTAACTTGAAGTTCGAGAATTTATGAATATGAAAGGCACTAATAAATGGCATGATATTTTGATAATTTTAAATCATCAAAAGAGAATGAATTGAGAATAATATAAATCGTATTTATCATTAAGCATGTTGAAATATGAATGCACTATCATTTGGTTACGCGGGTATGATTAGCTAATATTTGGTTATAATATTTTGTTGCCAAGAAATCCAAATTTATGCTACGTCATATTATTGGTATAATGAGTTTCGATTAAATAAGAATATTAGTTGTTAATATTACAAGGCCAAATATGCATCATTAATAGATCGAGTAACTTGAAATACAGAAAATCTATTCACTAGATATATGTTTATTCTGAACCATCTTATATTCCACATGACCCAAGTATAAGAATACTATATACAGTATTAAGAAAGATGAATATGGAAACAGCTTAAGTAGTCTCCACTGAGATACTAAATACAGTTAGCTTGGAATTGTTTATTTTTTGGGAGTATTATGAAGGTTTATATTTAAAAAGTGCATTATTATGATACCAAGAATGTTTATGTGTTTTGATATAAACATGAACCTAAAATTAATTCTGAATCAATTATTGGGTATGTGTCCAATACATATTATGATGTTGTATTTTGCAGCTCCAAGAAATATTAATTATTGACGCAATTAATGATGGTGTTTAAGGTGATACCATTAGCTACGACTAGTGAGGAAATAAAAGGTTTAAAGACCTACTATAATATATTCTTTATGGGAGAGATTGATACCAGTAATTTTATCCATAACAATAGAACCATCGCTATTGTAAAATTTTAGAACCGTTATTATAACGGCAAGAACTAAAAATATGTCGTAAGCACAATAAAGTCTAAGAATTTAAAACTAATGAGTTGTGAGTGTGGATTACATTCGGATTGATGAGAAGAGTCCTAACTTATCCTTTGATGAAACGACTAGTGCAGGAGAAGGTGTATAACACCTAAAAAAGGGTGTGACTAAAGCCCGTTGATAGTTAAATCACTTATGGTGGTAACCCAAACATAGTGACTGGAGATCCCAAGAAATAGGTTCAAAGGGTAATAACAAGTCACAAGTTATATGGGTTGAATCATGTTAATTATTGTATACGGGGAATAACTCTGAGTTCATCCCCATGGAGCGTGATATCCTAAAATGAGTTAAGCTTGAGTTAATTATAATTCTTAATGAAGATTTATAGTTCTATTTTGAGTGGGGTATCCAGCTACAGGAGTATCTTGATAGATTCACCTGTGTGAATGTAGAAGGGTAGTCGCTTCCTATGATAATTTGGGACAAATTCCCTAAAGCATTCACTATACTGGGATAAAAGCATAAGGCCGTTAAGTATTATCTTGAGGACAACACCCAAGTAGGGTTGTGTATGAGATGTTGTCATAAATCACTACACCAAAATGGGCAAATTGTCACCTTTCAGCCGGCCAGCCTTGTCAAGGTCAATGACCGTGACAAAAAACACGCGTTTTATATCACGGTCATTGACCTTGACATGATCGTGACAACTAATTGTCACGGTCATTGACCGTGACAAGCCCGTGACAAATTTACTTGTCACGGTCATTGACCGTGACAATAATATAAATACTTGTCACGGTCAAAGACCTTGACACGACCGTGACAATGTTCGCAGCAAAAACCCTATCCCCCCTCTTTTTTCCCTCCGCGCCGTTCCCTCCCTCTCTCTCTCTCTCTCTCTCTCTCTCGACGCTGCTCTCTCTCTCTCTCTTCCATTTACATATATATATTTGTGTGTATATTTATGTGTGTATGTGTATATATATATGTGTGTGTATGTGTGTGCGTGTGTGGGGGGTGGGGCAGGGTGGGGGTCGGGGGTGGGGCGGGGTGGGGCAGGGTGGGGGTAGGGGGTGGGGCAGGGTGGAGGGAAGCAGGGGGTGGGGTGGGGGTGTGTGTGTGTGTGGTGGTGTGTGGTGGGGGAGGGGGTGGTGGAGGGGGCAGGGGGTGGGGTGGGGTGGGGTGTGTGTGTGTGTGTGGTGGTGTGTGGTGGGGTAGGGGGTGGGGTGGGGTGTGTGTGGTGGTGGTGTGTGGTGGGGTAGGGGGTGGGGTGGGGTGTGTGTGTGTGGTGGTGTGTGGTGGGGGAGGGGGTGGGGGAGGGGGCAGGGGGTGGGGTGGGGTAAACACAACACTAAAAGTAGACATCAATTTTATAAATAATTGATAATAGTTGGATAATAATTGGATAATAAACATCGGGAGGGGGAGGGGGTGGGGGTGGGGGTGGATGGGGTTTTGAATATTATTTACATTCAAAATAAATAATTGATAATAGTTGGATAATAATTGGATAATAATTGTTTTTATACGTATAGAACAGCTTAGATAGTGTGTGTGTGTGTGTGTGTGTATGTGGTCAATACATGAATTTATTTTTGTATTTGAATTAACCCATGAATTTATTTTTGTATTTGAATTAACCCATTATATGAAACATACTTGAAATTAAATATAGTGCGCATAGATACTAGCATTCTAGTTCTTATGCCTACGCATTCAATAACCCTTAGACCCCTTCGAGAGTCATTACCCCTGTAATGAGATCTCTCGAATTGTCCCGTTTGGACAGTTTGAGACTATATAATTTCTGTATAATATTCTTATTGGCTTAAAGTTGTTACTTTTGGAGGAAGTTCTGCAGTCGTATCTTAATGTTCTCTGGGTACATACTAGATTGACAAGTGTGACTGTTATTTTAATTGCCCAATTGAAATAACACTCACACCTGCCAATCTACGTCGTGTACTTGGAGAACTAAGGGGATATGCTGTCGAATTTTTTTCAAATCGTAACAATGTGCATGAGCTGTTAAGTATATTACAGAAAAATGCATTCTTGAATGGGATAGGACCACTTACCCTTTAATAGGATAATTAAATGATGGGATAATTAAATAAAACATACTATAAATCTAAATTTTGTTTACCTTTAATAGGTGTTTAGTTGTGGTAGCTGTGATGGGATATCCGAAATACAAAGAGTGGATGGGTGAGACTAATAGAATGGCGGATGTGTTTCGCAGAGGTGCTAACGAATTTGTGAAATATGCAAAGAGATGTCGTAATGATGAAGAGTTTCCGTGTCCGTGTGCTAGGTGTAAGAATGGTAAGGTGTTTGAGTGGAAAACAGTTGAACTACATTTGTTAATATCGGGTATGCAAGATAGTTATCGATTTTGGAGTTTTCACGGTGAATTGAAAGTTCCTTTTGTCCCTGACCAACCTTCACAACATCCTTCAACAAGTAGAATAGATGAAGAAGGGGACGACGTAGATCATAATATGTTAGAGGATTTAGTTGATGATGCGTACGGAGTTTATGAAGCTGAGGAGAATGAGGTTACTGATGATGTAGAAGATTCAAGTGCTCGTGAAGATAACACGATAAAACTTGACGATGACTACCAAAGTTTAAAATTTAAGGCGACCCAACCGTTATACTCTGGCTGTGAGAAAGATCAAACAACTTTACATGCCATGGTTGGTTTGCACAGTTTGAAGACGCAGTACGGTTTGTCTGGCAATAGCGTGACGGGAATTCTGAAATGGGTGAAGGGCTTATTACCCAAGGTGAATACACTTCCAAATAGCTATCCTGTTATGAAGAACAGTTTGAAAGGTTTGGGAATGAAGTATAAATCGATTCATGCTTGTGTGTATGACTGCATACTATACCAAAAGGAGTATGAAAATCTCGATCGTTGTCCGGTATGCGATGAACCTAGATATGTCCAATCTACTAGTAAGGAAGGCACAAGCTCAAAAGTGCCTCAAAAAGTATTGAAATATTTTCCCATTGGGCCTAGATTAAAGCGATTTTTCACAGTACCATGGATTGCAGAGGCAATGACTTGGCATGCTAGGGCAGAAGTAGGGGGTAATATCATGCGTCATCCTATTGATTCTACTGCCTGGCGGAGGATGAATTATGAGTATCCCGATTTTGCTCGAGAACAACGCATCATTCGTTTGGCTATATCAACAGATGGTTTCAATCCATTTGGAAATCTAAGAACCAATCAGAGTGTATGGCCAGTGATCCTAGCCCCACTCAACCTCCCTCCTTCACAGTGTATAAGACCTGAATTTTCGATGATGGCTTTATTGATACCTGGGCCAAAGGCACCAAGTGAAGACATTGATATCTACCTGGCTCCTTTGGTAGAAGAATTAAATGAGTTATGGGAAGAGGGTGTGAAATCATTTGACTCTTTTAGAAAAGAAGAGTTTACGCTGAAAGCTATGTTGATGTGGGTAATTCATGATTTTCCAGCTTATGGGACATTATCCGGATGTGTAGTACATGGTTATTTGGGGTGTCCTATTTGTGGAGAGGAGACTGAATCTCTTCGTCTATCCTCCAGCTTAAAAAATGTATACCATTGCCACAGGAGATTTTTACCCCCGGCTCATAGTTTCAGATTTGAGAAAGCTTCCAATTTTTTAGTGGGCGGAGCTGAACATAGGCTACCGCCGAGACAACTTTCGGGTTCAGAAATTGAAAGTAAATCTTCTGAATGTGGCCCAAATATGCCAGGTAAGAATCCCAAATTTAAGAATGTCAAGCATAAGAAGACCCCAACTGGGAATGAAACTGAGATAAGAAAGGCATGGTCTCGGGGGTCAATTTTATTTGACTTTCCTTATTGGAAGAAAAACCCGGTGCGCCATGTATTGGATGTGATGCATGCAGAGAAGAACTTCGCTGAACATATTGTGGGTACTTGCCTTGGGGGGAGTCATTCGAAGGATGGAGAAAATGCACGAAAAGACCTTAAAACGTTAAAACTTAAACCACAACTATGGTTGAAAGAAGATAGTAGGGGAAGGACAGTAATTCCCCCTGGTGCGTTTACTTTGACGAGTGAGGGAAGGAAGGTTCTTCTAGACACAATATATAATTTGAAGGGCCCATCTACTTTTTCGTCCAACTTGCAAAGGATTGTGAATTATGTTACTCATGATTTACATAAGTGTAAGTCCCACGATTGGCATGTGATCATGCAATTGGTTCCTCTATTGTTTAAGCACTGTTTCTCCAAGCACAAGGATTTGCGTAGGACTATTATGCAAATTAGTATTACCTTCTCCCTCTTGTGTGAGAAGGTAGTGAATCGAGAACACATAGTGGCCGCAAAATTGGTTGTGAACGAAGCGATTTGTGTATTGGAGAAGTACTTTCCCCCAGCATTCTTTGACATAAGTGTTCACTTGTTGGTACACCTATGCGATGAGGCACTTCTTTGTGGTCCAGTTAGATATCGGTGGATGTATCCGTTTGAAAGATTGATGAAAGTTTTTAAAGATTACGTCAAGAATACGCGATATATTGTAGGATCAATTGCAGAGGAATACATCACCGTGGAGTCATCAATATATACTCGGGAATATATGACTGACTCAACCAGCGTTGATGACACTGATGAATTACTCAATGATGGTGGTAATGTGATGGGAAAACGAGTGAAATTAACGAGTTTACAACATGAACAAGTAGCTCGTTATCTATTTGACGCACATGAAGATGTCGAAGAATGGAAAAAGTAAGTTTCGAATATTATAATGTTTAACATTATTTTAGATTATTTTATACATGATTAATTTTGTAATATGCAGTAAATATGAAGCCTGTGAGAACAATAAAAGACGAAAAACAGTGGTACAATCGACAGCGAATTTAGGCTATGGTTGACACAAGAGGTAATTACAATGAAAACAGGCGTTATATAACGTTACATTACACTCAAATTTTACCACTAATATAATTAATTTATCTATATTCTCAGCTCCTAAAGATGGGTGATGCGACATCAAGGCTTGCTCGTCTAGCCACTGGACCCTTGTTCGTGGCACAAGAGTACAAAAAATATCGATTGAACGGTTACATTTTCGACGCTAAAGTGTACGAGGAAAGTACAAATGTACGGAACTCGGGAATTTCATACAAGGCTCTTACTTTCTTTCGAGCGAGCGCAAAAGATAAAAACCTCGTTGAAGCTGAAATGACTTACTATGGTGTAATCCAAAATATATTTGAATTGGATTATATAAGCTTCAAAGAGGTTGTATTTTACTGTGAATGGGTAAGAGTTGAGGATAAAAATGCTTGTAAAGTTGATCATGTCACCAATTTGATCATGGTTGACTTGTCCAAGTTGAAGAGCAATGACCACGTGAGCGATGAGCCGTTTGTTTGTGCATTTCAAAAGGTTAAGAAAGTGTTTTACTCAGAGTATATCAACAACGAGCCGTGGTCAATTGTCCAACACGCGCCAAGGCGTCTAAATAGTAGTGTGGATGACTTAGCTGCTCCTACCGAATATCAATCCATTTTTGATGATAACCCGAATTTGAAACAATTTTTTAATTTGTAATAAATATTTCAATTTGTACCGAAACATCCATTTTTAATGCTTTTACTTGATCTGCACATTATCATTTTCACTCTTGTGTAGTGTGCGCGTGTGGAGAGGAGATTAATACATAAATATTCCAACTACATCTAAGTTTTGTTTATACTAATCCATGAATATACGCTTCTTACCTTTAATAGGTGATTAGTACATAGTTATTTGGGGTGTCCTATTTGTGGAGAGGAGACTGAATCTCTTCGTCTATCCGAACACTAAGAAATGCCATAATCCTATGGAGCGATGCTCTGCAAATTCCTCCCAACCGTTATGTAGCCAAACATCACCGGTTGAAGTTGTCAATTCCACTTTCCATTCCCCACCACTTGGAACTTCTAGCAAAACATGGGAGACCATTCAAAGGTGGAGTTGACAACTTCAACTGCTGATTTTTGGCTACACAACGGTTGGAAGGAATTTACAACGCATACCTCCATAGGATTATGGTATTTCATAGTGTTTAGATATGAAGAGAATTATAATTGACACGATTTCCCGGGGTACATTAGTTGGAAGAAGGTGCCATATGAGCTCAAGTTAGCTGTCTGAGTGACACTACATGTAATGTATTTATATTTATATGTCAATTTCGATTTCGATTTCAATTATGATTTATATTTATCTATATTTGAGGGGCGGATACTAATTTTACTTTATTTCAATTCAGGGGACAGGGAGTGGCCCTAAGGGTAGGCCACATATGCTCTATACTTATGTGGCTATTCGGACGAGAAGGGAAGGATAAGGAGGTGTTCCCGAGCGTCGCGGTACAAAATCTCTTTTCCATGCAAATAGTTTGTAGATTTGAGATAAAATGATGGTGATATTGTTTCTTTTTAAATAGTTTCTTATTTGAATATATATTTTCATTATCTTTAGTTTGTTCGGATATATGATGTTTGGAACAGGTACAACGTTGCTATAACAGGTACAAATATACTGCTGGGCAGTGGCAGTGGCCATACTGCCCAGCAGTTTTTTTTAATTCTGCCCAGAATTGTCACGGTCAATGACCGTGACCATTTTTTTAAAAAAAAAGTCACGGCTTTGTCACGGTTATAAACCGTGACAAACGTGTCACGGTCATTGACCTTGACACGACCGTGACACAAAACGCGTGTTTTTGTCAAGGTTGTCAAGGTCAATGACCGTGACACGACCGTGACAAAAGAAGTTGTCTCGCCTCGAAATGTCACGGTCATTGACCTTGACAAGGTGGATTTGTCAAGGTCAATGACCTTGACAAATGGGCAGATTTGGTGTAGTGAATAGAGTTAAAAACTATGAGTTACTCTAGTATAATATGAATCATCTTTACTACGTAAAGGTTCAATTCGAAAGACAACTTTTGCTTATGCACAATTATATGAATTATTACTAAATAATTTTTTAAAATGTACAAGTAGTGGATTGTTATCGATGAGTATGTAAGGACATATTTTATAAATGTTCTTCTAGAATCTAGGAATTTTTGGGTTGTCTTAAATCATAGTTAGTATGTCCTATACGGTTACATCTCGGTACATCTTCACACGTTCTACCTTGATGTCTATCATCCAAATCATGAGCATCGCGCATCATTAACACACGCCCAACATTGACAATGTGCGTCGTGCATCTTCAATCGGATCTATTCCCACAAACTCCACTACGCTAAAAGGTAAAATGTTTAATTGGAGTTATTAATATTCACGTATTTATTTGGGATATTTTTATAAAATGTTTTTATTAAAATTTAGGCGCTTCTAAGTCAAAAATTATTTTTTAAGACCTATAGGCGAGACTTTTTTAATAAGTATTTTTTGCTTGTGTCATTCAAACGACAGTACATGTCATTTGAAGGGTCACTCGAAGGTCGTTTTTAAGATGCATCAAATGAACCCGTATTGTTTTACATTTTCAGGGTTGTTTCTTATGTCGTTAGTAACGACGTCTAATGTCATTCAAACGACATGCAGATGTCATTCGAACGACTTCAAATGACCATTGTTGCCTCAACTTTTTATTCAGCCTATAAATATCTGCTACGAAGTTAGGTTTTGCAAGTCTTTCAAAACTCCGCTTTGGCATTTTAGATGCACCAAAAGACTTCATCTTTTAGGCTTTAAACCTTTTTTGATTTACTCCAAAAATCCCAAATATTTTATGTGAATCATCATTGGCTTGATTATTCATCTTACTCATTCTGGAGTAACCCTTGTGGAGAAGAAGGCTATCTCCATTGCTGACCAATTGGAGCTCTTGCGGGATCTCTTGCTGAAGACTTCGAAAGGACACCTGAGAGTATTTCATTGTCACAAAAACGTTGTATTTCTACTATGTAATTGTAAGTTGGATATTTACAGTTTATAGAGAAATAAAAAGGTTTTGCCCCTGCTAGGGATTTTTCCTCAGATCTATGTTGTGATTGTTTGGTTGTGCATGCTAGATAATTCGTATTAATTTTCAATAACAATTAGATGCATGTTTTAGGGTCTTAATTAAAATCTGGAGATAAAATTGGAATTTAATTAAACAAGTTTATTCATTGAATGCATGCGCACTCTCAAATTGGTATCAGAGTCAATTATACCATTATACTGTGTAATTCTTCCGTAAACTTTTTTTCGATATCAATTTTTGTCTAAAAATTGATTTTTGAAAAAGCGCAAACTAAATGGAGAACTTGTATAATCGGGTGCCAATTTTTTACAGGACTAATTATGCTTATTAAAAAGCCGTATGAAATCCCAATTAAAGGCCATTAATGAACGAGTCTGGGTTGTATGTGAAAGAGGGTGGAATCCTCCCTCTGTCACCGTAGATAATGTAACAAACCTTAAACCGGTATCAGACTGGACCGAGGAAGGATTTAAATAGAGCACATATAACTCTCGTGGACTAAGTGAAATTTCTGGAGCTGTCACACCTGACGAGTTTTGACGCATCATGACATGTACCACATTAAAAGAAGCATGGGATGTTAACTCTTCAACTTACCCATGAAGGAACTAATGCAGTTAAAGAGTTTAAATTGTAAAATTTAACTATTCAACTTGAAACAATTACCACGCTTGAATCTGAGTGTTTTGATGAATTCTATGCTCGTTTATCTGATATTGTCAATACTAGTTTCCTTCTTGGAGAACATATTCCTGATGCTAGAGTAGTAAAAATGATTTTGAGATCATTGTCTAAGAATTTTATCCCTAAAGTCATTGTGCTAAATTCAATAGAAAATTTTAGCAGTCTTAATTTAGAAGAACTCGTAGGAGACCTCGAGACATATGAAATTGATATATTTCCTAATATGATTAAATCAAAGATAAAGGGGTAGCACTTAAAGCCCGGCTTAGAAAAGGTGAGGGGTCAGCTAGAAAGAGGGGTGAGTCTTCTAAAAGAAGATAGGAAGAAAATTCAGATTCGGAGTTTGATTTTGATTTAGACGATTAGGCATTGTTTGCAAAAAAATTCAACAAATTTCTCAAATTAAAAAATAATGGCAATTTCAAAAATAAAAAGAATTTTGAGAAAAATAAATCTGGAAAGAATAATGATAAAGATAAAAAATACACTCCCAAAAGAGACGAAGAGGGATGTTATGATTGTGACGGCAGAGGTTATAAAGTTTGTCAAGGCAAAGGCAAAACTGCTTTAAATGCCTCCCTTAGTGACGACAGTGAGGTCGAGTCGGTGGATTTTGGAGGCGAGTCACTGCATGAATGTAAATTCACCGCATTCAAAGTTTATCATGTGATTACATATAGTGCACCTCATGACGATGAGGAAGCTACTTCACAAGGACACCTCGATAGTGAAAGCGATGTGAGTGAGGGGGAGAATGCTGCAAGTGAGAGCGAGAGTGACCTACGACGAGCCTACGCCGATTTAAGTGTTGATTCATTTAAAACTAAAAAGCATAATAAAGGGTTAGCTCTTATGATCATCAACTTAGAAAAATATTTAGGAGAGGAGAAAGAGAGAGAGTCCTCCATTAGCATTGCCGAGAGAGAGAGAGAGAGAGAGAGAGAGAGATGGGCTTGGCCAAGAAAGTGGCTAGTCTTACGAGTGAGATCATTGAATCCATGGAGGCTCAGAAAAAACTTGAAGCCCTTGTAGCCCAAATCACTCATGACCTTGAGAGAGCTCGGGAGGTCAAGGTAAAAATAGAGGATGAATCTGGAAAGATGGGAAAGATGCTCCTAGCCCGTGCTTTAAGGTTTGGTAAAAGATAAGGAATTGTCTTTGACGGTGCTTTCATATCTCATATTACACCGAAACCAATTCCTGAGTTGACAACGAATCCATATGGCCATCAACCAAAACCCTAGAGAAGAGTTTAGCCGAGAAAAGCAAACCAATGTCAGCTTAAGACTGTGTATTTTTGTACCTAGTGCAAGAGAAAGACCACCTCGGGGAGTTTTGCTATAGTTTAGGTCGGACACGACGTACACATGCTCAGTCACCCCACACTAGTGATCTTACTAGTCTCAGAGAGTAGGTTGAGTTTCTAGTTGCCACTTCTCACAGCTTGATGGAAGAGTTCAAACGGATGTCTTTACCATTAGTAAATACTTCCAACATCTTGGATAGAATCATCAACAACAAGGGTAAACAAAAGGTTACCAGTTCTTGAGTGCCTAAAAATGATAAAAAAAAACCTTGTTGTTCATGTTTCTCTTAAAGCACATAATACCTCACAATGGTATTTTGATAGTGGGTATTCCAAGCACATGACAGGTGATGTCTCATTTTTTTACATACTTTGAGGATCGTACGGAAGGTAAAGTCACTTTTGGAGATGGGAGCAACTCTAGCATAGTAGGAAGAGGTACAGTAGAGATACCAGGATCTCCTAAGTTAGAGAATGTTTTGTACGTCAAAGGTTTAAAGAAAAACCTTCTCAGCATCACCCAGTTGTGCGACGCTGACTTTGCAGTAAAGTTTGATCGGAACGAGTGTAATGTTTATGATCAAGTCGGTCAACTTCTATTGCAAGGGGTGAGGACTGAAGATAATTGTTATGGGTTTTTTTTCAAGTTCTCTTTTGTCTGTAATAGCGCCATGATCACTCCTATGGATCTATGGCATCAACTTCTAGGTCACGTTAATTTTAGAGATTTGGAGCGCTTAGCTAAAAAGAACCTAGTACGTGGCTTGTCGTCGCTTGGGAAGCTAACTTCTACGGTTTGTGGACCTTGTCGATTGGGAAAGCAGGTATGTAGCCCCCACGGGAAGTTGAATTCCATTACCACTTCACGAGTGCTTGAGTTGATTCACATGGATCTTATAGGTCCTACTCGTATTAAGAGTTTGGGTGGTAAGAGGTGTATCCTCGTGATGGTAGATGATTTCTCTCGTTACTCTATAGTAGGTTTTCTGAGAGAGAAATATGATGTAATAGAGTTTTTTATGACCAAGTATCGTGTCCTGCAAAATCAATATGGTGTCGCTATTAATAGAATGTGTAGTGACAACGGCACTGAATTTAAGAAAACAAAGGTGGATCTTTATTGTGATAGCCTTGGGATCAAACATGAATTTTTGACCGTGAAGACTCCTTGGTAAAATGGGATTATTGAGAGCCATAATTGGACAATTCAGGAGATGTCTAGATCTATGCTTCTAGATCATAGAGTTTTTAGGCGATTTTGGGCAGAGGCAGTGTCTACGGCGTGCCATACGGTGAATAGGGTTTACCTTCATCCACACACACTTCAGTTGCCTTATGAATTATAAATGGTAAAGAAGCCCAACCTTTCATATTTTGTGTCTTTAGGTGCAAATGATACATCCTACGAGATACAGAGCAATTAAGAAAGTTTGACTCTCGAAGCGACGAGAAAATATTATTAGGTTATTCATCGATGAGTAGAGCATACTGGGTTTTTAACCTGAGTAGCTCTAAGGTTATGGATTCACTAAACGTCACCGTATAAGATGAAAAATCGACGACATTTATTGATTCTTGCCTTTTGTGTAAGGATGGCATACTTCCAGCTGATGATCCCATTGTCCCTCACACACCCAGGGTGGACCCTAATCCTGACTTAGGGGACATATTTGCTTGGGTTCGCAAGAGTCATGATCCTTCCACCATTCTAGGAGATCCCACATTAGGGGTCAAGACTCGTGCTCAGCTTGAGAACGTGATTAGCTTTATGTGATACAAGTCTAAAGTCGAGCTCAAAAACGTTAAATAAGCACTCAAAGATGAACACTGGATATCATCTATATATGCATGATGAGTTGCTTCAGTTTAGAAAGAATGATGTCTTGGAACTTGTCCCCCGACCTAGTGAGAAGAATGTGATTGGTACCAAGTGGATCAAAAAGAATTAGCAGGATGAGAATGGTACCATTATTCGAAATAAGGCTCGGTTGGTCGCTCAGGGATACACAAAGATTTAGGGTGTAGACTTTGACAAGACATTTGCTCTTATTGAGAGGCTTGAGTTCGTCCATTTACTACTCACCATCACATGTCATCTGTGCTTCAAGTTATATTATATGGATGTCAAGAATGCCTTTCTAAATGGCATTCTAAGATAGTCCATCTCTCACTTATTGATAATGGATCCACCCTCAATGTATGTCCTCTCAAAACCTTCAATTGCTTAGGATTTAAAGTCAGTGATCTCACTCCCACTTTAGCAGCCATGCGTGCTTACAATAATACCTGCCGAGAGGTAATGGGTCCATAAAGTTCATAGTAGGGGCTGGCCCTATTAATCCTGTCACTAAGTTCCAAGTCATTGACATACCTGCATATTTTAATCTTCCTTTTGTCCACCCATAGCTCTATGACATCCGAGTGGTATCTTCTTCTCTTCATCAAAAACTAAAATTCTTGGCCAAAGGCTAGGTTATCACCATCTTTGGGGATGAAAACAGAACAAAAAATGCCAGCACTAGCAACTCGGTATTAGAAATACAACATGGGATGAATGATATGCTCCTCTCTGGCTTCATATTTGATTCACTTTCACTTTTAGCTGGAGAAAATTTCGAAGATCGAGTTCGTCCGGAACATAACCCGTATGCATGGCATTGTTAGTGTGATTCAAATGTTCAAGAACATACACTTCATGGCCGGAATGGCGCTAAGGCGATGCCAGTAAGCGATTTTTAAGCCCATTGTCCTGAAAAAGGCTCTAACCACATGTGTCCTTGGTTACCAGCCCTCACCAGAAGAACTTAAAGAACTCCTATAACACCGATCGAAACGAAGCTCAAAAGAAAAAATGATTATTTCGAGAGACTCTTTGAATGAAAGGTTTATTAAGGAGGGTGAAGACGTCTCTTTATGTAGACTCCCTTAACCATGGTATGACCATGTCGATAAGAAGATGAAATTGGGGTAGGAAATATCTTTCAAGACAGTAACTCTTGGGCCAAATACCACCAACATGAAGTTAAACCTTTCACTGAGAAAGTAGTGATAATTGTCGAGGATTCTAAAGAAATTGATTTTGAGGACTCATTCAACCTACAAACACTGGGGCTGAGTCTCTGCATGATCCACTCAAATGTCGCACCGTCGAATCCGTCCACTCAAATCAAAGATTCTGACATGCCTCTCCTCGACTGGAATGTTATTCTTGCCCAACCTACTCAGATTCAACCTAACCCTGTTGTCTACCCTATCCAAGTCTATTCACCTGATGTTATGATTCCTTTTTCTGATATCAATATAACTGAGACCTTTTTTGACGAGGTTCTCAATGATGTTTTTCCTGAAAATGAAATAAATGAGGATTTTGATCATCTTGTTGTGCCTTACATTAATTGTCTTAATTTTAATCATACCTTTAATGATGATGACTTTGAAAATGAACAATTCTTAACTGATCTTAATAAGGAGTATAACAAAAAATATAACCACATTGAAATTAATGATGATGAGGTTGTTGTTATTAATATCAGTTCTAGTAGCCATTCCTGTGAGATTAGGATAGGATCC
Source organism: Sambucus nigra (assembly GCA_949130495.1). Taxonomy (NCBI): domain Eukaryota; kingdom Viridiplantae; phylum Streptophyta; class Magnoliopsida; order Dipsacales; family Adoxaceae; genus Sambucus; species Sambucus nigra. Next base: position 383,182,881 of record OX422222.1, read on the forward strand.
ACCCTTAACTAGCATAAGCGTGCGCAATTTGAAGAATTTTTAAAAGAATTCGTGGACGTCTTCCCATGGTCCTGTGATGACTTGCCCGACATTAACCCAAAAATAGCTCATCATGATATCCTAACATTCCCATAATATAAGTCGATCAAACAAAAGCTAAAGAAGCTTCGCATCGAATGGTTGCTCAAAGTCAAAGAGGAAGTGGTCAAGCAATTAAACATGGGTTTCATTTGTAAAGACGAATATCCTACGTGGCTCACCAATATCATCCTTGTACCAAAATCAGGAAGAAAAGTCCACATGTGCTTCGACTACTGGTATTTGAATAAAGCATTCCTGAAAGACGATTACCCGTTGACCAATATTGACATGATTATAGACAACACAGTCAATAACGCCCTCAAGTCATTTATAGATGGATTTATTGGATATAACCAGATCAAGATGCACCCTGACCATCAGGAGAAATCGGCTTCATCACCCTATGGGGAAATTTCTGTCACACTGTCATTCCATTCGAACTCAAGAGCGCCGAGATTACCTACCAAAGGGCTGCCACAGCTATCCTGTGATATACCCATATATACCCTCGGCCAGGCCGAGGGTTTCCTCCACCCAGATAAGGTCTCAGGACCAGGATGAGTTCAATGACCACGACTCCATTATAGGAAGGATCAGCCAGGATGACCCCTCAAGCATAGACCAAATAACTCTTTGAGGGGCCGACCCCTCAACTTGGCACAGACGACCCTTCAAGGGGCCGACCCCTCACCATATCCCAGACGAACCTTCAAGGGGAAGACCCCTCAACTTGGCATAAATGACCCTTCAAGGGGTCGACCCCTCACCATGGCCCAGACGAACCTATGAGGGGACGATAGTATGAGGCCCGCTTCCAGTCGGGCCCAATATCAGCATCAACTTTAACCTCGGCTTGGCATCTAAGGCCGAGGGTGACATCATCACAGTGCGTGACTTGGGAGACGCATGGAATAGTGCGCGTGGGACTCATATGGCATATGGACTAAACCGTTATAACAATATCATCCCCTTATGTGAGGGAATATTATGTCATCATTAATTGCAAGTGGAACATCCAGGTGTCAGCAGAGGATTGGCTAGATCATCATTCACATGCACCATGCATGCTTGGGGGGTACACTATACCCCCAAGCCCTATATATGTTGGTCATCTTCAATCTTGTAAAGGGATCGATAATTATAACCCTAGCTAAAACTCTGCTTGTACACACAGTAGAGAGAAAGTGAGCCCATGTGCATTGTATCCAAGGCCATTAGTGCCCATATTTAGTGAATCACACACTCACAGTGGATGTAGGCCTAATTGGATGAACCACTATACATCATTGTCTTATTCCTCTTATACCCATCCCCTTCTATACACTTACAGACATATACATCCCTATGGCTGCCATTGTTATTACTGTTTGAGCTCATCATCACTTATCTTGTGGTGTTGAATCTTAGCATCATCAGTTTGGCGTAGTCTGTGGGAACGAGAAGACATCTCTTCTTTTATACAGCTTGACCTCACCGGGAACTCTGGTGGTGAACTAGTTCTCCCCCCTTTGTAGAGTTGTTTCACCATTTAAAGAGACCCATTAAAATTCTCAAGCTCATCAGTCTTTCGATCATTCAGCTCTCTATAGCTCAAATACATGGCACCGGAGATGCCTCCACCACCTCCTCCACCTGACAGTGGAGTAGGACCTAGTTACAGTCATGCACCACCTCAGTCTGAGATGGCTGATGTGCCGCCCTGAAGTCTTTAGCAGCAAACCAGTGGATTATGCAGGAGCAATTTAGAGCTCTCAGCCAAAATATACTAAGACTACCAGGAGTCTCACCGGAGATGATCACTCTGGCAGCATCTCCAGGGAAACATGAGGCCAGGGTACCACCCCAGGCACCACGTAATGACTTGCCACCTCCACAGCGGCGGAGGGATGTTGCTGACCCCCGGTGTCTATGCCTAGGGAGGCATGGAAACCCTTGCCCATAAGACAGATATGATGATCTGGAGGTGGAAGAGGCCCCCATAGAGTGCTTGGAGCCGTATGAGGTCTCCAACAATATTATGCGACCTATCGAGGAGAGCAGAAGGAAGTGTGAAAGGAAAAATCTCGACAATCGTCCGAGAGGATCTGCTTTTGATCGTCTGAACAGGTAGTCGGCCTTTGAGAGACTAGGCCCAGTAAATGATCTACGGGAAAAATTATCCCGATCGAGAAGTGTTGCATGGTCCAGGAGGGAGGCAGCAAATGGCCGACCCCATGGACAGGATGACGGCCAGGGGAAAGTAAACAGCCGATACAGGCCTGCCGCAGCAGAACCCTCCGTCCACCTCAAAGAGGCGGTAGGGGATACCATCGGCCAAGCCAACCCTACGGGACCATGGAATGACTCGATCCAAAGGCTAGAGGATAAAATTGGTGACATCCTGAAGATCCGGGACCCTATTCAAAGAGGATACTCCATAGGCTCACCCTTTGTGGCGAAGATAGTTAACTTTCGAACAACGTCCAAGTTTAAGCCACTTATGGGCACTCCAAGGTATGACGGGAGTACCAACCCTGTCCATCATATTGAGATGTACCAATCAGTGGCAGATATATACTCTATCTTAGATGAGATGAGGTGTCGTTCCTTTTCTGGCACACTGACTGGGGCTGCGCATGTCTGGTATATGTCTCTTCCAAAGAACTCCATTAAAAGCCTTAAACAGTTAGCAGATCGGTTTATCCATAACTTTTGCTTTGGAGTGAGGCCACAGAACAAGACCACACACCTGTTTTATGTTAAGCAGGGGAAGAACGAGAGTCTAAGGGACTAAATATCCAGATTTAACAAAGAAAAGTTAGAGGTCAAAGACTATGAGGAAAGCATAGCCATGACAGCCCTCATTGGAGGACTTCAGAAGGGGAAGATTTTATAGAAGCTTGCTGAAGACCCTCCGAAGACGATGGCTAAATTTTTATCAACAGCGGGAAATGTGATGAACATCGAAGAGGCGATGGCTGCAAAATACGAAGACGAAAAAAGAGGCGCTAGTGGGGGTAAGTACCAAAAAACGAATAAGGAGGGGAAGAAGATGTCTGCAGATGACAAATTCTCTGATTACACCCCTATGACGGTCAACTACGAACACATTCTGAATGAGATAAAGAGTGATCGATCCTTAAAATGGCCCGAGAAGTTGAGGGCATCCCCTCACAAGAGGAACAAAAACATGTGGTGTGAATTTCACCAAGACCATGGCCATGTGATCGACAACTGCTTCGCTCTGAAAGACGAAATTAAAAAATGTTAAAAGAAGGGAAGTTAAGGAAATACGTTGATAAGAGTGCCTTCAAGAGGGGCGAGGGGACGACCCCAAAAAGAAAAGAGGCGATACGTGTAGAGAAGATCCTCCAAACCGAAGAGACGACCCTTCGGATAATGAGGATGACCCTGACCTCCCACCGAGAGACGAACACGGCCCCGTAAAGAGACTTAATATAATCTCACTCGGTGTGGGGATGATCTCTGGGGGATTAGCGGGAGGAGGGTCAGAGGTCGCAGACAGGAAGGCCCATATTGCTGAAGCCAAGGTAGTGACAAAAACTGTGCATTCAACCTCTATAGAAGCAAAGTCAGAAAAGAGGAAGAAAGTTGATATGGATACTCTGCGAGTGGAATTCTCAAGAATGGACTTCAAAGGCCTCTTATCCCCACATGATAACCCTCTCATCATCACTACCAGGGTACACGGGTGCGAGGTGCCGAGGATCCTGGTAGATGGGGGTAGTTCTGCAGATGTGATGTTCTGGCCGTGCTTTAAAGCCTTAGGTCTCAGCCGCGCTAGGCTCATCCAATACCATCAACCCTTGATTAGTTTTAGTGGGGGAAAAGTTCATCCCCTGGGAGTGTATGAGGCTGATGTTAGAATGGGGGACAAGTGGCCGAGATGGCTTACCAAGAAGGTCAATTTTTTCGTGATGGATGAACAAGTCTTCTCATCCTACAACATCATACTGGGGCGAGTGGCCCTCATGGAATTTGAGGCTGTGTCATCCACGGTTCATGAGATGATAAAATTCCCGACCCCTTATGGGGTAGGGGAAGTCCAGGGAGATTAGACGACGGCGCGGGATTGCTACTTCAATTCCATCGAAGAAAGAGAGGTGTATAAGAAAGAAACAACCACTTACAATATTGATACCCCCGACCCCAGGGACGAGACTAAGCTGAAGAAAGGAGAGGCCGCGGAAGAGGTAGAATCCATCGTCCTCAATGAGGATGAGCCGGAAAAAATCGTCCAAATAGGCAAAGCTCTAAGGAAAGACATAAAAGAAGACCTCATCAAGCTGTTAAGGAGAAGACAGAACGTCTTTGCATGGAGTCATGCAGATATGCTGGGGATCGACCCCAAAATTATGAGCCATAAGCTCAACATGGTAGAGGGTGCAAACCCAGTGAAGCAGAAGAGGAGGATTTATTCTCGAGAAAAGTATGAGGTCATTAGGGATGAGGTCAAGAAGCTAGAAGATGCAAAGTTTACTAGAGAGGTCATTTATCCCGAATGGATATCTAACGCGGTCATAGTTACCAAGGCCAACGAGAAGTGGAGGATGTGTGTAGACTTCGCCGATCTCAATAAACATTATCCCAAAGACAGCTTCCCTCTCCCCCGCATTGATCAAATGGTAGATGCTACTGCAGGCCATGAGCTAATGAGCTTCATGGGTGCCTATTCAGGTTACAATCAGATCTTCATGAGCCCTGAGGACTCAGAAAAATTAGCTTTTATTATCGACAAGGGGAGATACTGTTATAGGGTCATGCCCTTTGGCCTAAAGAACGCGGGGGCAACATATCAGCGCCTTGTAAATAAAATGTTCAAAGACCAGATCGAGAAGTCCATGGAGGTGTATGTAGATGACATGTTGACTAAGAGTTTGAAGGCCAGGGACCATGTGGCTGACCTTGAGAGGACCTTCAACATAATGGACAAGTATAAGATGAAGCTCAACCCGGCCAAATGTGTCTTCAGGGTCGGAGCAGGGAAATTCTTGGGGTTCATCGTCAATCAAAGAGGCATTGAGGCCAATCCTGAGAAGATAAAATCCCTCCTAGAAATGAAGACCCCTAGGACCATTAAAGACATTCAGAGGCTCATAGGGCGAGTGGCTGCTTTGAATAGGTTCGTATCCAGAGCCACAAATAAGTGTCTACTATTCTTTAAAATTCTCAGGAAAGCCTTTGAATGGAATGAAGAGTGTGACCAGGTTTTCAAGGAGCTAAATCATACCTAGGATCTCCCTTGTTGTTGTCACGACCAGTGTAGGGTGAACGACTACATGTGTACCTAGCCATCTCAGAATCATCCATTAATGCAACTATTATGAGAGAAGAGGATGGAGTACAGAAGCCTGTGTATATCAATAGTAAGGCACTCCAGGGGGAAGATCAAAGATACCCAAGGATGGAGAAGTTAGCCTATGCCTTGATCCATGCATCAAGAAATATGAATTCGTACTTTCAGTCCCATACAATATCATCCTCACCGACTCTCCTCTCAGGCAGGTCTGACACAAGCCAGAAAAATCGGGGAGGCTAATGGCCTGGGCTATAGAGCTGGGAGAGTTTGACATTGTATATCAACCTAGGATGGCCATTAAGGGGAAATCATTAACTGATTTCGTGGTTGAATTCACTTGGGAAGATGATGAGGCTGAAGAGGAAAGCCTCGAGAAGACAGATACCCGATAAAGCAGAATTATTGACCAATCTGTGAGTAAGGCTGAGACAAGCACCGCTAGAGAAAAAGTTGCAAAAAATGAAGAGGGAAGATATCTCTTTAGATAGGGGTCCCTCACCGAGGGAAATTTCTCAGAGGAATAGGCTGTGTGGAACCTCTTCGTTGACGGGTCCTCTTGTGAGAGCGAAAGTGGGGCTAGATTAATAGTATCAACACTAAACGATACAGACATTGAGTACGCCCTGAGGTTCAACTTCAAAGCCTCCAACAATGAGTCTGAATATGAGGCCCTGATAGCAGGCCTCTTCTTACCTAAGTCTCTTTGTGTCGGCCATATCTTGGTCCATAGTGACTTAAGACTAGTAGTGAATCAGATACTGGGAGCCTACGAGGCTAAGGATGAGAAAATGGCCAAATATCTTGAAAGAGTAAAGGCACTATTGAAGAGCTTCAGAGAAGTAAAGTTAAAAAGAATACCTAGGCTTGATAATGGCCGAGTCGATGCACTCGTTAGGATGGCCTCGGTAACTAGGACAGATATCAGGAGGACAGTTTCGGTGGAAATTTTACTTCGACCAACGATTGAAGAGGAAGAGGGAACACTTGGCTCTTGCTTAAACATAAATAAGGAAGATTCATGGATGGACCCTCTAATCAGATACATTAAAGAGGGGGAGATGCTAGAAGCAAAACAAGAAAGGAAGAAGTTGAGATACAGAGACGTGAAATTCACTGTCATCGGAGACACCTTGTACAAAAAGGGATTCTTGCTCCCCTTACTCAGATGTGTGCACCCGTCTGAAGTCCCACACATATTGAAAGATGTGCACGAGGGGTCATGTTCAAGCCATATTGGGGGCAGGTCATTAGCAAAGAGGATAGTAACCCAGGGATACTGGTGGTCGACCCTGGGGAAAGACACCACGGCATACGTAAAAAAGTGCGATAAATGTCAAAGGTTTGCCACCATTCCTCACCAACCCCATCAGCCTATTACCTCTATCACATCCCCGTGGCCATTCGTAGTATGGGGAATCGATCTAGTAAGACCATTGCCTAGGGTCGTCAATAACTATCGATACTTGATCGTATTAATTGACTATTTCTCAAAATGGGTGGAGGCGAAACCGATGGTAACGATCACCGAGCAGAAGACCTTCCAGTCTATCTGCAAAAACATTATATGCAGATATGGTCTCCCTAACACCCTCATCTCAGATAATGGGACTCAATTCAAGAATGCATCCCGGGAGAAATACTGCGAAAGGGTCGGTGTCAAATAATTCTTCTCAACCCCAGGCCGACCTCAGGCTAATGGGAAAATTGAAGTTAAAAACAGAACAATTCTAGATGGGATCAAGAACAAACTCGAGGAGGCAAAAGGAAGATGGGTTGAGGAGTTGTACGCTGTACTGTGGGCCTACAGGACAACGACAAGGACTCCTACCGGGGAAACCCCGTTCATGCTGGTGTATGGCTCAAGAAAGACGAGGGAGGACTTGAAATTTAAAATATCATTTAGTTGGTGGAAACCACCCTCGGCTATAATGAGGGCAAATGATGGGGACGACCCCCCATTTACCCTCAAGAAAGATGAGGGCGGACTTGAAATTTAAAACATCATTTAGTTGGTGGAAACCATCCTCGGCTATAATGAGGGCAAATGATGGGGACGACCCCCCACTTACCCTCAAGAAAGACGAGGGGGGACTAGAAATTTAAAACATCATTTAGTTGGTGGAAACCACCCTCGGCTATAATGAGGGTAAATGATGGGGACGACCCCCCATTTACCCTCAAGAAAGACAAGGGCGGACTTGAAATTTAAAACATCATTTAGTTGGTGGAAACCACCCTCGGCTATAATGAGGGCAAATGATGGGGACGACGCCCAATTTACCCTCAAGAAAGACGAGGGGGACTTAAAATTTAAAACATCATTTAGTTGGTGGAAACCACCCTCGGCTATGATGAGGGCAAATGGTGGGGACGACCCCCCATTTACCCTCAAGAAAGACGAGGGGGGAGTTAAATTTAAAACATCATTTAATTGGTGGAAACCACCCTCGGTTATGATGAGGGCAAATGGTGGGGACGACCCCCCATTTACCCTCAAGAAAGACGAGGGGGGACTTGAAATAATTGAAAACACCATCAATTTGGTCATAACCACCCTCGGCTATGATACTAAAACGTTACTAAAATGGTACTAAAATGCAAAAATATTTAAAAAAATGTTGTTGGTAATGTTGAAATCGGATAATGTTGTTGGTCGGCATTTGAAATCGGGTAATGTTGTTGGTAGGTTTATTGGGTTGTGTAGGTGATGAGAGAAGGTTGGTGTTAGTAATGGAGGAAGAGAGAGGAGATGGGTTGTTGGGAAGAAGAGAGAGAGAGTGTGTGTGTGGGTTAGAGGTTGAAGATGAAGTAGGGGATTATTGTGTGTGTGAGGGTGTATGGGTTATGGTGTGGGTATAGGATGTGTTTGGGTGTAGGAAAGTGTAGGGTAAGTGGGGTGTGTGTGTTTTATTTGGACACCTAAAAATAACACTAAATAAACTAAAAATCATAAAACTAAAAATCTAAAAATTAAATTCCTATTCTAAAAATAAAATAAAGACTCAATTAAAAAAATGAAACTAAAAAGGAAATAAAAATAAAATCTAATAAAACTAAAACTAAAATCCTACATCAATGTAAAATCAAATAAAACTAAAAAAATAAGTGAATTCCTAAAAAACTAATCCTAATAAAATAAGACTAAAAATTAATAAAAATAAAGATGAAATAAAAATATACTAATAAAATATAAAAATAGTAAATAAAACCTAAAAATCCTAAATAAATCTTAAAAATAAAAATGACTCAAACTAAAAATATAAAAAAATGATAAAAAGACACAAACAAAACACACTCAGGCTTGGGGTAAGTTTGGGCTAGGTTTAGGCTCGGGTTAGGGTATGGAAGAGGGAATTAGCTCCATTCTAACTGCAATTGGTCTCAAAATGTAGCTTTTGACACCGCAACTGCAGTTAAGCCTGCATATTGAACAATTAAGCACATAAGACCCATATTACCGAGAATTAGCAACTAAAATACATCTATTTGTGGTATAAATTGTACAGTTTTGGGTGCTTATCAACCACCCTCGGCTATGATGAGGGCAAATGGTGGGGACGACCTCCCCATTTACCCTCAAGAAAGACGAGGGGGACTTAAAATTTAAAACATCATTTAATTGGTGGAAACCACCCTCGGCTATGATGAGGGCAAATGGTGGGGACGACCCCCCATTTACCCTCAAGAAAGACGAGGGGGGACTTGAAATAATTGAAAACACCATTAATTTGGTGATAACCACCCTCGGCTATGATGAGGGCAAATGGTGGGGATGACCCCCCATTTACCCATAAGAAAAACGAGGGGGAACTTGAAATTTAAAACATCATTTAGTTGGTGGAAACCACCCTCGGCTATAATGAGGGCAAATGGTGGGGACGACCCCCCATTTACCATCAAGAAAGACGAGGGGGACTTGAAATAATTAAAGACACCATTAATTTGGTGATAGCCACCCTCGGCTATAATGGGAGTGAATGGTAGGGATGACCCTCCATTCACTCCCAAGAAATATGAGGAGGGACTTGAAATTGAAAACATCATTTAGTTGGTGGAAACCCCCCTAGGCTATGATGAGGGCAAATGGTGGGGACGACCCCCTAGTAACCTTAAGAAAGACGAGGGGGGAGTTAATGGAATGGTTAATTCAAAATATCATGAGCTAAGATAAATCACGCAAGAGGCAAGCATAGAAGATAGGAAGAGACATTATATTATAAACCAAGTGTTACAAATGCTTGTACAACAAAAATAAAGTACAAAAATATTTTTACAAGAAGAGGGTATTGGCTACAGACAGCCACCCTATTGAGCAACATCGGAGGGCAAGGATTCAACATCAATAGGGGTCTCTTTGACGACCAAAATAGGTCGATTCTCTGATGTGCCGGTACCTTCGACGTGCACTCGGGACTCCACATGGGCTAAAGCCTCAGCAATAAGGGGGTCATCCAACTAAACTGCCTCAAGAGAGGGGCGAACTGAAGACACGGCGTCGGTAAATTTCAAAATGACCCACCGACAGGCCATCTTGATCCCCCTCTCCAAGTACTCAAGGCCAAAGCCCTGAAACTCGTCCGAAAGCTTATAAGCCTCCACAGCATCGATCTCGGCCTTCTTCACTGTCTCATCAAGTTCAGCCTTGAATTGGGCCCCCTAATTGGTCAAGGCCTCTTCTTTTTCTTTGATGAGGGAGTTCTTCACCTTCAGGTCAGCCTCATACTGCTTCACCATCTCATCTAGGACCCTTGCATGCTCAGTCCTTGCACTCTCCAACTCTTCCCTCGCAGTCTCCAGTTCGGTCTTCAGAACGGCCTCATGCTGAATAGCTCTCTCGGCCTCATGGAACTTCTTTTTATTCTCAGCCATCCACTTGGTGGCCGAGGTGAAGACACGGACAGACTATATAAAAGAGGTGAAATCTCATCAGAAAACCGGGGGAACACTTCATAAAATATATGCGAATCAAAGATGACGAGACAAATAAAATACCTGAGCTAGCATGTGAAGACCATAATCATAGACCTTGGCCGAGGACATCCTTGATAAGAATTCATAATCCATGGCCGAGGGTGCAAAAAACATTAAGGATTTGGCCGCCCTCAAGTTGGATATAAGGGACGAGGGCTCAGCCTTAAGGAAAGCAAGATTCTGAGACCAATACGCACCCATGCTAGAAGAGGAGCTGGCCCCCTCAGTGTGTGCCTGAGACACCTCTACCCTCACCCTCGCCCTCGTCCGTGAGTCAGTTCGGGAGCCCTCAGAAACTTCGGGCTCCTTCCTTTTGTGACTGTTGGAGGTCGGCTCCACTTCCGTCGGCCTCATGGCCTTTTTCTTCTTCTGAACCTGCTGAGGCTCTTTGCCTTTTTTCTTTCGCAAGCCAAACAGTAAACTTGCAGCAGTCATCTCTCAGAGTTGATCAGATATATTTGCTGGACGACCTGAAAAGGAGACGATATATCGGAAAGATACAGTGGCAAAGAGGAAACACTTTGAGAAAATTAAAAATTGAGCAAAAATCTACTCACATAATTCTGTCAGGGGGCGACCCTCATACCAGCTTCTTTGAGGAAGTGAGGGGTCATCAAATCTTCAAATTTATGAAGTTCACCCTCTTTCCCTCGTTCCCTTAGGTAGTCAATAATGACCCTCTCCTCCAAGCTGAGTCCGGGGTCTGATCGTGCTCTCATAGAAGGGTTAGACCATACCCTTGGAACCCTCGGATTGTCTTCCACGGGTTCGTCCCTGCCAGGGAATTCCCAATCTCCAGAGATAAAGAAAAACCTTTTCTTCCAGTCATGATTGGAAGTTTGAGCTACGTGAAGGAGTTTATTGTCGGACTTCTTAGCCCCCATATGCAAATACCCAGGCTGCTTGGACGATGAGGTGATATTATAACAGGCTATGAATAAATCGGCCGAGGGCTCGTCGGTAAACGTATTCTTCCAAAGGAAGACATAACTGAGGATAATCATCCATAAATTGGGAGGAAGTTAAGAAGGAGCAACCCCAAGGTTAGACAATATGTCGACTATAGGAGGGTGTAGAGGGAACCTAACACCTACCCTGAGCATCTGCTCATAAATAGAAACCTCCCCTTCATTCCCCTAGAAGACTCTCTCGTCGACGTTTGGGACCCTCATAGTCACATTGGGCTTTATACCAAATGTGTGCCTCCACAACAAGAGGTCGCGATTCCTAACAAATGAGACATAAGTCGGGGCACTAGAAGTGTCAACTTGGTTAGCATCCAGATCCTCACTATCGTCCTCATGCCCCTCGTCCCCAGATCTCTCGGCCTCAGTGTCTATTGGTGGTCCATCTGGAAAGGCCACCTGAAAGGCAAGAGGGGGCAGGGTTGTTACAGGAACAGCCTCAGAAGGTACTGTGCCCTCGTCCTGCCGGCTCGGGCTAGGATTGAACGTCTCTCCCCTCCCAAAAGGTCCACCAGCTATTGGTGACGATGCTCTCTCATTCATTTCTCCCTCGTACGTCTGACTATCGGTTGGACGACAAGATGACCCACAGGACTCAGATGGTATTATTATGGCCAAAGGAATGGGGAAGATGAGTCGTATCCAATTAGGGTTGGTCCCTCGTCTTTGCTCGTCCTCTTCCTCTATTCGCCTAATCTCAGCAAAGAACTTATCCCTCAAGGTTGGGAACTCCTAGGCTAAATCGTAAAGTCTTCTAAGCATTAAGGGGAAGAACCTACACTTAAAGGAATTTGTTTAAGCTAACTATAAACAGGTTTGGTATTTGACCAAGTTTGACTCTTGGATCAAACCTAAAGAAATGAAAGGTTTTGATCATGAATACCCAAGAACAAATGGAAATAGGACCACCGGAGAAGAGCACCGAAGAACAATCGAAAAACCTAAGAAGTACCGCAAAGAGGCACTAAACCACCACGAATTGGTGGAGGAATAATCCTAAGAAGTCTAAAACCTAAGGTTCAGCCCTAAAACCGCCACAGGAGTACGGATTCGCACGTCGGAAGGGTATAAAATAACCAAGAAAATCTAAAAAAAAAACTAAAGCAAGAAAGCAAACAGAAATGGAAGATAAAAGGAAATTAGGGCAGAAAAAGTACCTGAGAAAGAACGATGACACATCTAAGCTTGGTCGGGAAGAAGAAGAAGAAGAAGAAGAAGAAGAAGAAGAAGAAGGAGAAGAAGAAGAAGAAGAAGGAGAAGAAGAAGAAGAAGAAGGAGAAGAAGAAGGAGAAGAAGAAGAAGAAGAAGAAGAAGAAGAAGAAGAAGAAGAAGAAGAAGAAGAAGAAGAAGAAGAAGAAGAAGAAGAAGAAGAAGAAGAAGAAGAAGAAGAAGAAGAAGAAGGAGAAGAAGAAGAAGAAGAAGAAGAAGGAGAAGGAGAAGGAGAAGGAGAAGGAGAAGGAGAAGGAGAAGGAGAAGCAGAAGGAGAAGGAGAAGCAGAAGGAGAAGGAGAAGGAGAAGAAGAAGGAGAAGAAGAAGAAGAAGGAGAAGAAGAAGAAGAAGAAGAAGAAGAAGAAGAAGAAGAAGAAGAAGAAGAAGAAGAAGAAGAAGAAGAAGAAGAAGAAAGAGAAGCAGAAGAAGAAGAAGAAGAAGAAGAAGAAGAAGAAGAAGAAGAAGAAAATGATTGTTTAAAAAAGTTTAAATACTTTTTTATTGGTGGGCCCATTAACCAAGGTTGTGCATAGCCCACGAGGAGAGGCATCATTAGGGCACAAAGTCCCAAGCTAAGTGTGCAGCCGCCGCACCTGGGAAATAGAAACGATGATGGACACCTGATGATATACAACTTGACAGATGTCACTTACCCATGTGACCACACACTTGAGAATTCTAAGGAAACATTACCCCTCAGCCATCTCAACAAACATCGATGGCTAAGGGATGGGGGGTGATTGATATACCCATATATACCCTCGGCCAGGACAAGGGTGTCCTCCACCCAGACAAGGGCTCAGGCCCAGGATGAGTTCAATGACCATGACTCCGTTACAGGAAGGATCAGCCAGTATGACCCCTCAAGCATGGACCAGATAACCCTTCGAGGGGACGACCCCTCAACTTGGCACAAACAACCCTTCAAGGGGCCGACCCCTCACTATGGCTCAGATGACCCTATGAGGGGACGATAGTACGAGGCCCGCATCCAGCCCGACCCAATGCCAACATCAACTTTATCCTCGGCTTGGCATCCAAGGCCGAGGGTGATATCATCACAGCGCGTGACTTGGGAGACGCATGGAACAGTGCGTGTGGGACTCATATGGCACATGGACTAAACCATTATAATAATATCATCCCCTCACGTGAGGGAATATTATGTCATCATTAATTGCAAGTGGCACATCCAGGTGTCAGCAGGAGATTGGCTAGATCATCATTCACATGCACCATGCATGCTTGGGGGGTACACTACACCCCCCAAGCCCTATATATGTTGGTCATCTTTAACCTTGTAAAGGGATCGATAATTATAACCCTAGCTAAAACTCTGCTTGTACACACAGTAGAGAGAGAGTGATCTCATGTGCATTGTATCCAAGGCATTAGTTCTCATATTTAGTGGATCACACACTCACAGTGGATGTAGGCCTAATTGGCTAAACCACTATACATCATTGTCTTATTCCTCTTATACTCATCCCCTTCTATACACTTACACACATATACATCCCTATGGATGCCATTGTTATTACTGTTTGAGCTCATCAGCACTTATCTGGTGGTGCTGAATCTTAGCATCATCATCCTGCATAGCGTTATTCACAAAGAGGTTGAGGTCTATGTAAATAATATGATCATCAAGTCTAGAACTCGATAAGGTTATATTCCCTCCCTTCAAAAGTTCTACTGGCGACTGTGGTAATATCAAATTCGATTAGACCCATGAAAATGTGCTTTTGGCATCACGAAAGGAAAACTCTTGAGATTCATGGTCAGTGAGAAGTGAATTGAAACAGACCCTGCCATGATGAAAGCTATACTTGAGATGCCACCACCACGAACGAAGAAGAAAGTTTGAGGATTCCTGGGCAAAATTTGGTACATTAGTCGGTTCATCAGCTAACTAACTTCAATCTGCGAGCCCATTTTTAAAATTCTCTGAAAATATTCAACTAAAGGCTGGAAGAGGCCTTTTAATAAGCTTTTGATCGAATGAAGCGATACCTCACCCAACCTACTGTGCTTATACCTCTGCAGCCAAATATCCCCTACACATGTACTTAATCGCCACAAATACCACAACAGGGGCTTTGTTAGCACAATACATTAAATAATACCATAAGGAAAGATCCATTTATTATGCTAGTCGAAAATTGGCAGGATACAAAGTCAACTACACTGCTTTAGAAAAAGCATGTGTCACCCTAGTCTGGGTCACGTAGAAGTTACGGCACTACATTCTAGCCTTCCTCATCAAACTAGTATCCTATATGGATCACATCAAATACTTTCTAAATAACCCCGCTTTATCTAGCCGAATGGCTCATCGATTGATATTGCTAGTCAAATTCGATATTATGTACGTCATGCAGAAAGCTATGAAAGAGAGAGCCCTCTCCGACTACCTAATTGGTTACCCCATGGAATAAGTCGATGTTTGGGTCTCTGAATTCTTGGATGAATATATACACCTCCCAAGAGGACCTCAGATAGAAAATGTTCATTGATGGAGCTGCTAACAAGAAAGGATACGGCATTAGAATAATCTTAATTCCCCCTGATGACTCTCACACTCTCATTGCCATCAAACTAGACTGCCCTTTCACTAATAACATTACTGAATACGAGGCATGCACTATAGGCCTCAATATTCCCCTCAAGGAAGGAATTCGTCTACTAGACATCTACGGAGAATCTACCCTTATCGTAGGCCAAATCCTTAGAAAATGAAAAGCTAACAACAAGAAGGTCTTACCCTTCCATGTCAACCTAGAAAAAGAGGTCTCCCAGTTCAGAGATGTCACCTTCCACTACTTGCCCCATCCAAAGAGCTGCACAGCTAACGCTTTTGCTACCCTAAGCTCCATGGTTGACATACCAGAAGGAATAATGATAGCCCCTTTCCTGGTTCAAAAATAAGCTAAGCCCACCCATTGTTACCCTATCGAACTCGTTACCAAGGAAGATTCAGATATGGTCGGGTTATAGGACTATAACATTTGGCACCTCCTCAAACATGGTAGGTATCCCCAAGATTCAGATATGATCGTGCGACTTTTTACAAACTGGTTGTCTAGTATATCATCTGCGATAAAGAACTATTCAAGAGAAACATCAATAAAACACATTTGCACTGCATAACAAGGGCTGATGTGGAAGAAATAATACAAAAGATCCGCAACGGGCGATGCGAGCCCCACGTGAACGTTCACTTGCTTGCCAAAAATATCACCCATCAAGGATATTATTGGACCACCATGGTTTAAGATTGCATGACCTATGTCCAAAGATGCCTCAAATGCGAGCAGTTTGCAAATCTCTAACACTTATGTCCTCAAGAAATATATAACATCAACTCTCCCTCGCCTTTCTCCACCTGGGGCATTGACATCATAGGGAAGGTTACTCCTAAAGAATCAAACAATCATGAATTGATCTTGGTCACCATTGATTACTTCACCAAATAGGTCAAAGTCGAGTCATACGCGGTGCTGAATGATAAGAAATGGCCAAGTTTATCAGAAAGAACATCATATGTCGATACGGAGTTCCTCACAACTTGGTATCAGATAATGGACTCCCTTTTGAAACTAAGGTCACAGAACTAGTCGACGAGTATATGATTCAGAGACACAAATCTTCTCCCTATCGGCCCCAAACCAATGGTGTTGTCGAAGTAACCAATAAAAGACTCAAAACCATAATCAGCAAGATGATTGAAAGTTACAGAGATTGGGTTGATCGGATCCCTTACGCCTTCTGGGGATATCACACTTCGATTAGAATGCTGTAATGCATGGAAGTGGAGAGTATTTCCATGGACTTCATTACTGGGCTGCCTACATCACAGCAGGGTCATGGCTCCATATGGGTTATAGTGGATCAGTTGACTAAGGTGGATCATTTTCTGCCAGTACGGACAGACTATACCATGGGCCAGTATGCACGGTTGTTCATTGACGAGATTGTTAAGCTACATGGGGTGTCCTTGGATATTGTGTCTGATAGAGACTAGATTTTTGTGTCGCGCTTCTGGGAGAGCTTTCAGGAGGTCATGGGTACAGAGTTAAGATTGAGTTCAGTTTATCACCCACAGACGGATGGACAAATAGAGCATACCAATCAAATGTTGGAGGATATTCTACGCATGTGTGTCCTTGATTTTGGAGGAGGATGGGAGCCGTAACTTCCACTGGTGGAGTTTGCTTATAATAACTCCTATCAGTTCACAATCGGCACGGATCCAATTGAGGCATTGTATGGCAGGCCTTGTCATTCTCCCGCTTGTTGGCTAGAGGTGGGGGACAATAAGTTGCTTGGACCCGAGATGATTCAGGAAACTTTAGCTAGGATTGAGCTCATCAGGAGTCGCATTCGGGTAGCATAGGACAGACAGAAGAGCTACACTGATGCGAAGCGATTCTTCTGAGAGTTTAGCATCGGGGACCAAGTATTACTGCGGGTATCTCCTATGACAGGAGTAATGAGGTTTGGAAAGAAGAGGAAGTTGGATCCGAGGTACATGGGACCATTTCCCATTATAGAGAGGATTGGGTCGGTGGCATATAGTTTGGGGTTGCCAGAGCATTTGCACCGCATTCACGATGTGTTCCACATCTTGTCGTTGAGATGATATCTTCGAGATCACATGGCCCATACTCACATCGCGATAAAGGAGATTGATTTACAGCCTGACAGCTCTTACGAGGAAAGACATGTGGCTATCCTAGATCATAGAGAGAGAAAATTGAGGTCGAAGGTAGTCCCACTTGTACGGGTCCAGTGGGAGCATCATAATGTGGAGGAATCCACTTGGGAGTGCGAGGCAAATATGCGTGAGAGATTCCCAGATTTATTCTTACCAGGTATGCCTTATTTTTTGAATTTCGGGATAAAATTCCGTTGTTGGGGGGAAGTATGAAATACCCCGTATTTTTATAAATTTTAAATTTGGGGATTTATTAATTTAAATTGAGATATAAATTTAATATTAATCCGAAAATTAAATATTTACTTACGTGATGAGAGTTAGTAATTATTGAGAATTTGTTGATTATTACTTAATGGATAAAATAAAATGTATGATCAAATTTATTAAAATATCATGAGTGTATAATTTGATAATTGAGGAAATTAAATCGGGACGCGCCTGTGTCGGGTCGGGATTAAATTTTTATTATTTAGAGTGAATAAATTATAAGTCACTCATATGGTCATTTCGAGTGCACCAATGTGTCCGAAAGGGTCGAGTTAGTCAAAATAATGTACCCGGGGGTTTAGTTTGGGTCTCGGGGGGTTTTCAGGCCTAATTGGCATCCCGGGAGGGTATTTTAGACATTTTACATTTTTGGGTAATTAAACCCACGAATTTCCTAAGGTTATATCAGCCTTTAGGAGTCATCTTCTAGGGTTAACAAACACAAAATTAAATAACTGCCATTAGAGAAGGGGGTAGAGAGTTTTCCAAGCAACTCAAGGCCACGGACTCAACCGTTTACACTGCCACCACCACCAAAGCGGAGATTGCGCGACAAGGAACCCAACCATACCACTTTCGTCCACAAATCAGAAACTCAAATTCCAGGCAAGTATCTATCTTGCTTCTCTTTTAGTTAATTGTCACACCATGTTAGATTAGGATGATTGAACCTATGTTTCATGGAAGAACTCAAGGATTTAGAGGACCCAAATCACATGTTGTAGGGAAAATAAATAAACTCTGGACATCCCAATCATATGTAGAGGATTACCCATGAAATTTGATTAATTTAGAAGTGATAAATCTAGGAAAAAGACACAGAATAATGGAAGTTTAAGGGAAAGTTAGGGTTCTTGATAATTAAAATAAATTAGGCCATTAATTCAATTCTGTTGTTAGATTTATACATGTTTCACGTAGGAAATCTTGCATATATGTATATAGAACTTGTGGTGATGTTATTTGAGAATTTGGGAGTTGTTAATGAAATTTTTGGAGACATGGGAAGATGAAACTCGTAGGTTTTAATGGCAGCTTCTGGGAAAGAACTGCTTGATCGATCAATCGACCCTCTTTCCTCGATCGATCGACCCCTCCAGGGAAACTGCATAATTCTCATCCATTGGTTTGATCCGGTTAAAATGCATAGGAACCCTTGATTGTTATTGTTGGAGTATAATGGGATATATAGAAGACCCATAGGGCGTAGGTGGACCCCGTTGAGTGAAATTTAGTGTAGGATGAGATTTTGGGTTAATGATGAATTATTCATGTGTATAAGAAATCATGCGTACATTTAATAAAAAGATCGAGACTCGTAAGGGAGTTAGACCAGAAAGTAAGGGAGTGTATGCCTACTGAAATTATACTTAGATACTTCGAGAGAGGAGAAGTGATTATGAAGTGAATTATAAATGAGAATAAAAATGACGAGTCCGTATGCGAAATAATCGAATAAAATGTGTTAATAACGGAAAATTATAATTATGGGTCGTGAGCGCACCTAATTTAGAAAGGTGGAGATTTATCTATCTATGACTGTGTGTTTGTGCATATATTATATATCTGTATAAAAATCATACTCGGGCTACTTGCTATCACGGAGGTTTTCGAGGCCGGGACGGTCTTATCTCAATTGGGCCTTTATGGGGGATATTGACTCGTACCCTAGAACATAAGATTCCTTGGTACAGGCTATCTGATTGATAGTCAGACGTTCCTAAGAGACGTGAGGGTATGTGCTGACCTCTTAGTGACTTAGAACTATGCTTCGCCTCCTTTTGTATGTGTTTTGTGTTAATACAGTTCGAGAGTGATTCTGAACTAGTATTTCCCTTAATATGCGTGATACGGGGACTTGATAGCAGAGTGTGTCGGCACCATAGATTTTATGCGGGGTGCTGATAGTATATATATTATATGAGTGGCTAATATATATATATATATTTATACTTAAGTATGGGAACCTTCTATTGTGCACAAAAGTAGTTAAGTAATGAGTAAATGCTCCGACTTTATTATAGGTGTTTGAGAATTTTGTGACAACACTGGGCTATTTTTTATATCAAACAAGATATATATGAGAGCTTAAATTTCATAAATTAATTATCTTAGCCATCGTAGTTAGCTGTATGAAACTTTATGGGAAGGTTAAGTTAAAATGAACTTTTGAGGCTAATAGTACGGTAGACGTGCACGCTAGATGAGAGTTGAGAATTTCTAAAGTGAGTGGCGCCTACTAACATGGTTGTTACATTAGCCGGTAACCATTTTAAATACTCGCTAAACTAAAATTTTAAACTTTTTTACACTCAGGCTCTGACCCGTTTCCTGTTATTTCCTTTCTCTTGTATATATATGTATATATTACAGGTTCCAAGCCACGGGGGCGTCATGCTTAGATTTCTTGGATCGGATGCGCTGCAGCTTATGTGGGAGTTGCAGGCCATTGCTTAGACGACCTCATTGTTGACTCCACTTTTATTTTTAGTTCTTATTAGTTAGGGCATGTGTCGCCCGTTTCTCTATTCAGTTTGGATTTTTGTCAGAGATTTATGTTCCTTTATATTTTCAGTATTTGGTACCCTTTGGGTTTTAACTATTGTCAGGATGGTTTCATTTATAGTTTTAAACTGGTTTGGTTTATTTAGATGATTTAAATTCTTGTGTGCCATTATCCATCCTTAGCATTTATGAAATCTTAAACGGTTGGTTATTAAAAAAAAAGGTTTTCATATTTAGACTTAATAAAAATGGAAATAAGGTTCTAAATTGTTTTGACACTTAGCTTAATTATTTAGGGTGTTAAATATTTTGTGACAGTGATGCTAAGAATGAACCAACCGTCCACCTTGATTTCAAATTTAATAAAGGACTGATCACCCGGTATTTAATTAGGTGGGGTGTCACAGGTGGAATCAGAGCATCACGTTCTAGTGTCCTTTAGGATCTGTACGGCTTATTTCGCTTCCAACTTAGCGTCCTTGATATAGATCCCTATTTTTAGGACTGTTGTATTCTTGTATTTACGCTTACGTATTCAGTTATTTGAGATTTGATAATAACTGTAGACGAATAGATTTCCTCTTCGTTCAGATGCCTCCGAGATGCGAACCCCGAGATAGTAATGCCCAGGCCGAGCAGCCAGCAGCTCCGGCTCAGAGAATAATAAACGCAACTGAGGTAGCCGCCATTATTGCTCAGGTGGTGAATGCCGTATTGGCGATAGTGCCTCAGGCTCCACCCTAGATTCAGGCAGTGGTTCCAGTACCTGCACAGCTTCCATCTGCATAGGAGAGGGTTAGGGATGCCTTTCAGAAGGCACATCCCCCTGAGTTCTCGGGTAGTTCGTACGTAGTAGTCGTAAGCCAATGGAAGAAAGATATCCATAGGCATCTGAGCATGTATGGGTGCACTGATGTACAGAGACAGCTTTTGGCTTCCTTCAATCTAGTGGGGGCCGCTTTGCAGTAATGGGAGTCCACCACCACTTTGGAGGAGAGAGACGGCATCACGATTCAGTCGTTCTGGGTAAGGTTTGACTGCAAGTACTTCCCATCCATCGTGCAGACTGAGATGAGGGGAAAATTACTGAATCTGAAGGAGGAGAATATGACTGTTACTGAGTATGAGGAAGAATTTACTAGGCTTCTCACTAAAGTTCCAGATGAGGCACCCACAGAGGGGAAGAATATACTGTTGTTTGAAGATGGATTGGCCTAGAGGATCCGTTAGCACCTCGTAGGCAATCTATCATTAAGTACCTACACTGATGTACTCAACGCTGCTTCATTACACTGTAAGGATCATCGCTTCCATCTCCAGGGGAGCAAACGAGTAGGGGATTCCAGCCAGCAGGGCATGACAGGGGGCAGTAGTACTGGTGGGGCACCAGAAGCCTAGGGGTAGACCCATCATAGTGAGTAAAGTTCTCATCAGGGGGACCCTGCCAAAGGGTTTTGATTAGGTGACTCCAGATAGGGATTTGGGGGATTCAGGCAGGGCCAGTCTAATCATCATGGCCAACACGACCAATACTATCAGTAGTAGGGACAATAGCAGGGCCATCATGATCAACAGCGTTTCCAGCAGGGCCAGTGGCGGGGTAGTAACGGCCAACAGGGCCATGGTCAGTAAGGGCAGAGGGGAGGTAACTTCAGGGGCAAATGTTTCGGATGTGGCAAGAATGGCTACAGGCGCCAGGATTTCCCAGATGGAGATAGGGCCCCACAGCAGTAGGGTGCTTGTAATGAGTGGCAGAGACCACTCTTCCCAACCGCCCTCCCAGCGCCAGCCCAGGTTCCAGCCTTACCCGCCATCCCAGCAGCTCTAGTTCAGCAGAGGCAATTGCAGTACGGACGTGTCTATAACGTCCACCAGGCAGCAGCACCTCAGGCGCCACTCGCGATTGAGGGTACGTTTCCTATCCATGGCACTATGGGTCTGGTTTTATTTGATACTGGGGTATCGCACTTTTTTATAGCTACTCATTTTGCAAAGGCCTTAGGGTTACTAGACACAGCAAAGAGTATTATGACATGCGTAGACTCACCACTTGGGAATGGGTCTTTGATTTTCTTTATATGCCGGGTTGGGGGAGGAGAGATTGGTAGCTTGATTTTACCAGCTAGCATACTAGTCTTAGAGATGCATGAGCACGATATTATTATTGGCATGGATTGGCTCGCTGCGTACAGAGCCATGATAGATTATTTCGGTGGGAGTATCATCTTTGCCATTCCGGGACAGGAGATGTTTTTGGCAGCAATGCCACGCCCAGAGGGAGGCTCTTCCACCCATTTTTACTACATAAAGGAGGATACCTCTAAGGAGGTCGTGATTCCCTTAGATTCGATTCCAGTCGTTCATGAGTATTTTGATGTATTTCAGGAGATACCAAGCCTACCCCCCAATTTAGAGATAGACTTCATCATAGGCTTGATATCGGGTACTCGACCGATATCACGTGCACTGTACCGTATGGCTCCAGCGGAAATGAGGGAGTTACGAGATCAGATAGAGCAACTGTTAGGTCAGGGTTTCATTCGTAGGAGTACCTCACCTTGGGGCGCTCCAGTGTTGTTTGTGAAGAAGAGAGATAGTTCACTGAGGTTATGCGTGGATTACCAGGAGCTGAACAAGGTCACGATACGGAATAAATATCTGTTACCTCGAATCGATGACCTGTTCGACCAACTGAGGGAAGAAACCTTCTTTTCGAAGATAGATTTGAGATCGGAATACCATCAGCTACGAATTAGGGAGCAGGATGTGTTGAAGACTGCTTTCTTGACAAGATATGGGTCCTATGAGTTCAGAGTCATGCCATTTGGGCTGAAAAATGCTCCAGTCATATTCATGGACTTGATGAACCGAATGTTCAGAGAGTTCTTGGATCAGTTTGTCATCATTTTCATAGATGAGATCCTGATATATTCACACACTGAGGAGGAACATGCCAAGCACTTGAGGAAGGTTTTTCAAACTCTACGAGAGAATCAGTTGTATGCTAAGTATGAGAAGTTCAGATTCTGGTTACGGGAGCTACTGTTTTTGGGGAATATTGTGTCGGAATTAAGAATATCGGTTGACCCGAGCAAAGTATCGGCGGTAAGGGAGTGGGAACATCCACTCGACTTCGACGGAACTGTGTAGTTTCTTGGGGTTAGTCGGATACTATAGGATATTCATCCGAGGCTTTTCAAAGATAGCGGGTCCGTTGACGAATCTGACTCGCAAGGGAATTCCGTATGTTTAGGATGATGCTTGTCAATTGGCTTTTGATGAGTTGAAAGACGAGTTGATTTCGATGCCAGTTCTTGCTTTTCCCAAGCCGGGAGTAGAGTATCTGGTGTACGTTGACGCTTCTTTACGGGGATTCAGGGGAGTACTTCAGCAGGAGAAGAAGGCTATAGCTTTTGCCTCCCGCAAGCTAAAGCCCTACGAAAGGAATTACCCCACCCACGACCTAGAGCTAGCAGCGGTCATTTTTGCATTGAGGATTTGGAGACATTACTTATTAGGGGAGAAGTTTCACTTGTTCACAGACCACAAGTCACTGCAGTACTTATTCACTCAGCGAGAGCTGAATATACGTCAGTGCAGATGGTTGGAGTTTGTGAAAGACTACCAGTTTGAATTACAGTACCATCGGAGAAAGGCTAACGTGGTTGCTGATGCGTTAAGCCGTAAACCGGTGGGAGATGTAGAGGACGTCTGAAAAGCGAAGTGGAAAGAGTTGGGTCACCAGGACGCGGTAGCACGTTCCTTTGTATCTGCTATGACAGTCACACCAGAGATTGTTATGAGTGTGATACAGGCACAGTCAACGGATTCATTTTGTCAGGAACAGATTGTACGGCTTTTAGCTGAAGGTGTTGAGTCCTACTCAATAAGTTTGGATGGAGGTTTGAGGTTTAATGGGAGATTGGTGGTCCCAGAGGGAGAATACTTACGTCATGCAGTGATGACACAATCTCACGGGTCCAGATTTGCGGTACATCTCGGAGGAGATAAGATGTACCAGGATATGAGGTGACAATACTCGTGGAGTGGGATAAAGAAGGACATTGCGGAGTTCGTGTCCAAGTGTTCTGCCTTCCAGATGGTAAAGGTAGACCACCAGAGACCGTCAGGGTTACTTTAGCCATTAAAGATACCTATGTGAAAGTGGGAGAGTATTTCCACGGACTTCATTACTGGGCTGCCTACATCACAGCGGGGTCACGACTCCATATGGGTTATAGCGGATCGGTTGACTAAGGTGGCTCATTTTCTGCCAGTACGGATAGACTATATCACGGGCCAGTATGCACAGTTGTTCATTGCCGAGATTATTAGGCTACATGGGGTGCCCCTGGATATTGTGTCTGATAGAGACTAGATTTTTGTGTCGCGCTTCTGGGAGAGATTTCAGGAGGTCATGGGTACAGAGTTGAGATTGAGTTCAGCTTATCACCCACAGAGGGATGGACAAATAGAGTGTACCAATCAGATGTTGGAGGATATGCTATGTATGTGTGTCCTTGACTTTGGACGAGGATGGGAGTCGTATCTTCCACTGGTGGAGTTTACTTATAATAACTCCTATCAGTTCATGATCGGCATGGCTCCATTTAAGGCATTGTATGGAAGGCCTTGTCGTTCTCCCGCTTGTTGGCTAGAGGTGGGGGATAATAAGTTTCTTGGACCCGAGATGATTCACGAAACTTCAGTTAGGATTGAGCTCATCAGGAGTCACATTCGGGTAGCACAGGACATACAAAAGAGTTACGCTGATGCGAAGCGGTTTTTCCAAGAGTTTAGCATCAGGGACTAAGTATTACTGCAGGTATCTCCTATGAGAGGAGTAATCAGGTTTAAAAAGAAGGGGAAGTTGACTCCGAGGTACGTGGGACCATTTCCCATTATCGAGAGGATTGGGTCGGTGGCATACAGTTTAGGGTTACAAAAGCATTTGCACCGCATTCACGATGTGTTCCACATCTCTTCGTTGAGATAATATCTTCGGGATGACATGGCCCATACTCACATCGCGATAGAGGAGATTGATTTACAACCCAACAGCTCTTATGAGGGAGACTAGTGGCTATCCTAGACCATAGCGAGAGGAAATTGAGGTCGAAGGTAGTCCCACTTGTACAGGTCCAGTGGGAGCATCATAATGTGGAGGAATTCACTTGGGAGCGAGAGGTAGATATGCGCGAGAGATACCCAGATTTATTCTTACCAGTTATGCCTTATTTTCTGAATTTCGGGAAGAAATTCCGTTATTAGGGGGGAAGTATGAAATATCTCGTATTTTTATGACTTTTAAATTTCGGAACTTATTAAATTAAATTGAGATATAAATTTAATATTAAATTGGAAATTAAATATTTACTAATGTAATGAGAGTTAGTAATTATTGGGAATTTGTTAATTATTACTTAATGAATAAAATAATATGTATGATCAAATTTATTAAATTATCACGAGTTTATAATTTGATAATTGAGAAAATTAAATCGGGACGCGTCTGTGTCGTGTCGAAATTAAGTTATTATTATTTAAAGTGAATAAATTATAAGTCACCCGTATGGTCATTTCGAGTGCACCAATGTGTCCGGAAGAGTCGAGTTAGTCAAAATAATGTACCCGAGGGTTTAGTTTGGGTCTCAGGGGGTTTTTAGGCCTAATTGGCATCCCGGGAGGGTATTTTAGACATTTTACATTTTTGGGTAATTAAACCCACGAATTTCCTAAGGTTATATCAGCCTTTAGGAGTCATATTCTAGGGTTAACAAACACAAAATCAAACAACGGTCATTAGAGAAGGGGTTGTAGAGCTTTCCAAGCAACTCAAGGCCACGGACTCAACCGTTTACACCGCCACCACCACCAAAACAGAAATCGCGCGACAAGGAACCCAACCATACCACTTTCGTCCACAAATCAGAAACTCAAATTCCAGGAAAGTATCTATATTGCTTCTCTTTTAGTTAATTGTCACACCATGTTAGATTAGGATGATTGAACCTATGTTTCATGGAAGAACTCAAGGATTTAGAGGACCCAAATCACATGTTGTAGGGAAAATAAATAAACTCTGGACATCCCAATCATATGTAGAGGATTACCCACGAAATTTGATTAATTTAGAAGTGATAAATCTGGGAAAAAGACACAGAATAATGGAAGTTTAAGGGAAAGTTAGGGTTCTTGATAATTAAAATAAATTAGGCCATTAATTCAATTCTGTTGTTAGATTTATACATGTTTCACGTAGGAAATCTTGCATATATGTATATAGAACTTATGGTGATGTTATTTGAGAATTTGGGAGTTGTTAATGACATTTTTGGAGACATGGGAAGATGAAACTCGTAGGTTTTAATGGCAGCATCTGGGCAAGAATTGCTTGATCGATCAATCGACCCCCTTTCCTCGATCGATCGACCCCTCCTGGGAAACTGCATAATTTTCGTTCGTTGGTTTGATCCGGTTAAAATGCATAGGAACCCTTAATTGCTATTGTTGGAGTATAATGGGATATAGAGAAGACCAGTAGGGCATAGGTGGACCCCGTTGAGTGAAATTTAGTGTAGGATGAGATTTTGGGTTAGCGAGAAATTATTCATGTGCATAAGAAATCATGCGTACATTTAGTAAAAAGATCGAGACTCGTAAGGGAGTTAGACCAGAAAGTAAGAGAGTGTATGCCTACTGAAATTATACTTAGAATACTTCTAGAGAGGAGAAGTGAGTATGAAGTGAATTATAAATGAGAATAAAAATGACGAGTCCGTTATGCGAAATAATCGAGTAAAATATGTTAATAACGGATAATTATATTTATGGGTCGTGAGCGCACCTAATTTAGAAAGGAGTATATATATATATATATATATATATATATATATATATATATATATATGACTGTGTGTTTGTGCTTATATTATACATCTATCTAAAAATCATACTCGGGCTACTTACTATCACGGGGACGTTCGCGCCGGGACGGTCTTATCTCGATTGGGCCTTTATGGGGGATATTGACTCGTATCCTAGATAATAGGATTCCTTGGTACAGGTTATCTGATTGATAGTCAGACGTTACTAAGAGACGTGAGGGTATGTGCTGACCTCTTAGTGACTTGGAACTATGCTTCGCCTCCATTTGTATGTGTTTTATGTTAATACAGTTCGAGAGTGATTCGGAACTAGTATTTCCCTTAATATGTGTGATACGGAGACTTGATAGCAGAGTATGCCAGCACCATAGATTTTATGAGGGTGCCGATAGTATATATATTATATGAGTGGCTAATATATATATATATATATATATATATATATATATATATATATATATATATATATATATATATATATATATATATATATATATATATATATATATATATACTTATACTTAAGTATGGGATCCTTCTATTGTTCACAAAAGTAGTTAGGTAATGAGTAAATACTCCGACTTTATTATAGGTGTTTGAGAATTTTGTGACAACACTGGGCTAT
This sequence comes from Sambucus nigra, assembly GCA_949130495.1. NCBI lineage: Eukaryota > Viridiplantae > Streptophyta > Magnoliopsida > Dipsacales > Adoxaceae > Sambucus > Sambucus nigra. Next base: position 383,210,410 of record OX422222.1, read on the forward strand.
TTTTTATATAAAATAAGAAACATATGAGAGCTTAAATTTCAAAAATTAATTATCTTAGCCATCGTAGTTAGCGGTATGAAACTTTATGGGAAGGTTAAGTTAAAATGAACTTTTGAGGCTAATAGTACGGTAGACGTGCACGCTAGATGAGAGGTGAGAATTTCTCAAGAGAGTGACGCATACTAACATGGTTGTTACATTAGCCGGTAGGCATTTTAAATACTTGCTAAACTAAAATTTTAAACTTTTTTACACTCGGGCTCTGACCCGTTTCCTGTTATTTCCTTTCTCTTGTATATATATGTATATATCACAGGTGCCCAGCCACAGGGGCGTCATGCTTAGATTTCTTGGATCGGATGCGCTGCAGCTTATGTGGGAGTTGCAGGCCATTGCTTAGATGACCTCATTGTTAACTCCACTCTTATTTTTAGTTCTTATTAGTTTGGGCATGTGTCTCCCGTTTCTCTATTCAGTTTGGATTTTTGTCGGAGATTTATGTTCCTTTATATTTTCAGTATTTGGTACCCTTTGGGTTTTAACTATTGTCAGGATGGTTTCAGTTAAAGTTTTAAATTGATTTGGTTTATTTAGATGATTTAAATTCTTGTGTGCTATTATCCATCCTTAGTATTTATGAAATCTTAAACTGTTGGTTATTAAAAAAAAGGTTTTCACATTTAGACTTAATAAAAATGGAAATAAGGTTCTAAATTGTTTTGACACTTAGCTTAATTGTTTAGGGTGTTGAATTGGAAATTTTATTTTGCGACAGTGATGCTAAGAATGAACCAACCGTCCACCTTTATTTTTAATTTAATAAAAGACTGATCGCCCGATATTTAATTAGGCGGGGTGTCACAAATGCCTAATGGGGCTACCCCTTATTCTCTAGTATTCGACATGGAAGTATTCCTACCTGTTGGGCTAGAAACACCTTCCCTCCGCGTCCTACTCAAAATTAAATTTGGTGAATTACCACTCTTGGATAAAAAGAGATTGAAGGCTCTATATCATATACATGGATACTCTAACCGGATAGCACGATCATTCAACTGAAAAGTCAAGGACCGTATTGTCCAGAAAGGAGATCTTCCCCTCAAATAGATCATAGAACCCGTCTAGGATCCTAAAGGGAAATTCAAACCAAATTGAAGCGGCCCCTACATCATAAAGAAAATTCTCTCAGGTGGCACCGCTATGCTCACAGATATTGATGGAGAAGAAATAGCATGTCCAGTCAACCTGAACCGTCTGAAGAACTTTTACCCCTAGTTCGAAATCTTGACACGCTATGACTTTTCTCATCCCCCTTATATTCAGAAAAAAAAATCAATTCTTGGTTTCCCCTACCCAGAACTACGTGAGATCCAATCCTCTCAAAAACCTTTTCAAAATGAAACTCATGAAAATTTTCAAAACTCCTAGAGGTACGTAGGCAGCCCATACGCCATACATGGGTCTGATCACCTTCTGTTTCACAAAATACTATTCTTTTCTAACCTCAGAGAATGGCGGTCCATTTTATCATTAACATGAACAAAAGGATTATATATTCCTTAGTGATTCGTATAGATAATTTAAATGCAAAACTCATCAAGAAGCATAATAAAATCAATTTGTATTTCTAAAATGGAAGACAACGCTATTACATGAAGTATCATTAAATGGAGTTAAACAAACCATACCTTCCACGGACAAAACCATTCTTAAATAAACCTAACCCTAAACTAAGCCACATAAAAATTAGTCTAAAAACACAAAACACCAAAATCGGCATAGCTACATAAAAATCACCCCAGCTTCACAAAACATTGCCTTCAACTATTGGACAGTCCCACTTCATCATCATTACTAGCCCCTGGAGGTCCCCATGTTTCCCACTCCTAGTTGACATTTTGCATGCGCTCCATGGAGCAATACGTCCTAACAATCCTTGACAGAAGCACAACACTGTCTTTTATAGTGTCGAAGGCAATGGACCACCTTTGATTGGTATCTTTAGCCATAATGTTCTCTACTACCCTCTTCCATAACCACTTCAGGTAGTCTCCAAACACATCAGGCCCTTCCCATAGATTGTGATTGGAGGATAGAAGCCTGACGGTATTGCCACAAATAGCCAAGTATCATCCTCAATAATTCAATCAAATCCTCCATCGAGAAGAAGTTTGTTATACGAGGGGCATAATTTGTTCCCACATGACTTGGCACAGGAGCTGCTAGGGGAAATAGATGGAAGTCACCAAAGTCCCACAAATCACACCTACCGATACTCTCTAAGCTACAAGATAGGCAGTAAGTCCCCCCACCATGGCTGATGGTACGAGAAATTAGACACAAGTCATTCTCAAGCATCATATCAAGTATAGAATAAAGTAAAGTAAATAATAAGGGGAAGAATACAAAATATATAGTGGTTCGGCTATAAAAATGAGCCTACGCCCACTTTGATTCTCTAGTCTCATTATATGTGTTATATGATACAAAGTTGTGCCATTAGAGGCATAAAAATAGATAAGGTAAGAGAGTACATGAGATTAGCTAAGCTGGCAACCTTAGATGTAGCATGTTAAGTGGAACGACTGCGAAGGGGAGTGAACCCCCAAGTATGATGCTCCCAAAAGAGAGAGTGAACTGAGAGTTTTACAAGGCTTCGCCCAGCTAGCCTCCTCCCAATAGTGAGGTTGGCATCTCTATTTATAGAAGTTATAAAGGTGGTTTCACGTGCACGGAGCACGTGACATGTGGATAAGTGATGCGAATATGGAATCCTTCTAGAAGCTAGATAGTTGTCAAGTGACCAATACTAGAGTGGTACTAAGGCCTGTGTGAACCCAAGGCAGAGGCAAGTGTCTGAAAAGCTGTTGCGACCTGTCTATGTCCAGGCAACAACTAACTCTAGCTAAGGCCTCCTTTGGGATGAGGCCTAGTAAGTACAAGGGGCCGCGACCTGTCTGTTCCTAGGTAGCGGCCTTTTGTTAAGACTCTGAGGCCATAGTTACCATATTGGGCATATCAATAATCCCCCAAGCCGTAGTTCCAAGAGGTGGAGAGTTGGGCTGCAGCTGAATTCAATATCTATCGCAAAAGTTGCAAGGCAACACTTCACCTTCCCGTCCCCTCTTATATAAATGTTATTCGATCGTGGACTTTGTTCCTTTTTCCAAACCCTTGAGAGAAAATCTAGAGTCAAACTCTGCTAGTTCAACCTTTGAGTGTTCCGATGACTTTTTGTGGCGGTTCAAGGCGGTCCCAAGGTAGTGCACGGTGGTTTAAAGCTGAGCTTTAGCCCTTCATCGAATTTTTAGGCAATCTTCGAATTAACCTTTCATTTGCTTCCATTTTTCTAGTTTTCTGATCTTGGCTAAAAGCTAGGGTTGAATCTTCTTGTCCACCCAATTTTTGAATTATTAATTTCTTACTCAAAGATCATGCTACTTCTTCGATTTTTCTTTAGTTTGTTACTTTAATTATGTTTTGCAAGAGCAGTTAACTACAAAGCAAATTATGTAAACCCATATTTGAATTTGTCGACTGAATTTCCTGAATCCATTATGCTCTACTATTCTTTTCTATGCTTGAATTTCCTGAATCCCTATAATTTCTTATAAGCTTATCCCAATCGATGTGTAATGTGGTTACTTTTTGTCAAGTAATTGGGTTAACCAGGTGGGTTTTAAATAATGGACTGGGATTTTGATTTCTGGGTAGATAGAGTAGGATTCGATGCTGATGTTTGACATATATTGGATTTTTGGGTAGTTTTAGGTGTTTGAACTGAATTTTTGGTTAGATATTTGGATTTTCTGGGCTTAATCCATACCTTGGCCTCGTTCCGGATTTTGTTTTTGGCCAAGAACACCAATAACATATTCTTAATGTTCTTGGCTAAAACCCTTCAATATTTAAGAACACGTACTTTAATCAATTACCCATTTGTGTATTTGACAGAGGCTGGTAGTATAACTTGTGCTACTTTGTTGGGGCCTTCTGTCAATCCTTGGTGCTTACAACTCTCCTTGACTGCAGTCTTTAGGATTCATACTTGTGGCTTTGGGGCTAGATGGTTGTGGCCTTGGCTTCTACTTTTTCATAATTTTATATATTACTTGCATCTGTCGCGGCTTCTAAGAGGCTTCTATGACCATAATGGCTCTGGTACCTAACTACGGAGCCCTTCTTCTTTTCAGGGTTTACTGCAGTCCTATAAGTTGGGACCCCTCAGATTTTTTGGACAACTTCTGTAAGTCTCATTTTGGCATTCCTCCTCCTGAAATTCCCTCTATAAAGCTTTTAAGGCTATTGGGCCTTGCTTGCTAAAAGACTGTCCCAACTGCGTCACCATCGATTATGACTCTGCAGACTTCTTTAATTATAGGGATAATAATTGGGCTGCGGACATTACTGAGGAGGATACAAACTCCAGCAACAATCCTCCTCCTAAAGTAGTAGCCGCAACAGCTATTATCCCACATACTAGGAATACTCCAGCTGAGTCCTCTGGTCGAACTACAGATAAAACTCTTGTGGCCTTGGAACACAAGTGCATCATTGATGAGGAGTGGATCGCTCAGGTTGCCGTGGCATTCAAATTTCCTTAATCTACCATCTGTAGACTTCTTTGTGCAGAAAAAAGATCAAGTTTCGCAGTCCCCAATGAGGGTATCTGCTTTCCTTTGCATGCCTTCCTACTATGGTTGCGGCTACGAGTTCTTAGCCCAGTTAGGATTATATTCAGTTCCATGAATTTTTTCCTAGCCCTGTTAGATCAAAATGGATGGAGGTCCATTATTTCTGCCTTAGTGCTTTAGCAGAAGAAATTTGAGAGGGACATTACTCCCTTAAAGTTCTTCCATTTCTACATCCCAAAGGAGAACTGTGTGGACTTTCTGTGGTATTACTATTTTACTCTGCGAAATAATAAGGAATTTTTTTATACTGAGAGGCCTTTCAGTGTTAAAAACTAGAAAGATAATTTTTTTTGTCTCTGGGGAGAGTTGAAAAATTCATCCAAAGGAGTTTGAGAGAGAGAAAACGTATAGGATGCCATGGGTATGAGGACGTCCCTCCAAAATAGGTGATCTGTTGCGTCTGCTGTGGCCTTTTAATTTTACCAATATTTGTGTTTTACCTACTGCGACTTATACTGACATAAGTACTTGTGTACAACTCGTAACAATCTAAAGCTCACCTGCAAGCAACAAAAAATAATTGAGGATGCAACGGGCTTCAGCAGTAAAATGAAAAGATTCAATATGCTAGTCACTTCCGCGAGCATTTATAAGCAAGGTTATTTTTCTAACAAACAAGTGCAAAGAAGATGATTGCAAAAGGTAATTCTTAACCCCTTGTTTTGTTAAATAATTAACTGCCACTTCTGTTTTTAACTTGGCCTATTTTTTCCTCGGGAGAGGACATTGATTGTGAACTCCTGGCTGTCCAATTGGTTGAAATGGATGAGGACTCAACAACCATCAATAAATCCCCCAAGAAGAAGGGGAATAAGAGAAAGAGAGCACCTAAGGGGATAGCTCCTGCGGTTGAACCCATTGCTAATAGGGTTGAAGAAGTCAACCCAACTAAGAGGAATGCATCTAACACTGATGATGTCATGACCCAAGATAAATCGGATGGTGTTTACGATGACATATCTCCTCAACTGGCCGCGGAAGGTCTAATGGCTTCTAATGGGGACTTCTAAGGTGGGCACAACCCTATACATCTTTCACCTTCTAGGTTTCCTCCCCCTCCGCGGAACATTGTAGTGATTAATGCCAACTTGTCAACTCCCCCAAATAGGGCAAGAGTGGGTCTTGATGGTTGTCTACGACATCAAATAAGGAAATTTAATCCCAATTCCTCATGGGATACAACTTTCAGGGCAGTCTCTAGGATAAGGAGGGTTGCTGACACTATTGACCTTGACCGTCTTGTGGAGGAAAATAATAAAGATTTGGAGGAATATACCCTTCATAGCTTTTTGCGAGTAAGTATATTCAATTAATTATTTTCTCTGCTACCAGTTACTTTTGCTTGTCCTAACTTATTTAAAACTTTAGGCTACAAACGTTGTTATGACCTAAAGGTCAAAATATGAAGGCCTATTCAAACTCTATAGGCTGAGAAGTCTACTCATAAGACTGACTTGGAAACTGCTAGAACCTCTTCTTTTGAAGCTGGAAAACAATCTTCTACTGCGGCGCTTGTGGCGTGTAAAACGGATGTCCAGGCCACAGCCAATGCCCAGCAGGAAGCTGAAAAGAATTTCATATAGGCAGTAGAGTCATTGAGATTAGCAAATGCAAAGGCCATAGAAGCGGCCATAAATGTTAAGGCCTCTGAGGGAAAATGTAACCTATTACAACAGAAGTATGAGGAGCTGGAGCATAGACACGCTGATTCCCTCAATAAAAAAGATAATGACCATGCTGCAGCCCACAAGCAAAAATATGGAGAACACGCCGCAGCATTAAAGAACGTTGTGAATGATGTTGTGGCTGCCTATAAGACCTCCAGGGACTTTTTCTTTGCCAATAACAGAGCCTACTGTGGCCATCCCCGATCCTCGCTGCGCTAGGGCGGGCGCGCGAAGGGAGAGGATCCTTCGGATCCCGCGCATCCCTCTCAGGAGCGCTTCGGCCGGCGTCCTTTGAGATGAGGTGTAAGAATGTTGAGAGATTCAGAGTCGCCAGTCTATTTTACTCAAAACAGACAAAATAAAAAAGGGAAGCCATCCCGAAGGATGGCATCCAAAGACATACTGGTGCATGCGAAACCAAGATGATTCGAGAAGGGTTCGGAGGCTTAGTTACAAAATGGGAAGGTGTTAGGCACCCATTCAGCCCTTTCGGTCTCTCATGGATATTTTCTATTTTCTTTTATATTTCCCCCCGTGATATGTGTTCATGTGTATATATATAATGGAGGTAGGAATCCTAGACTTGTATCATGGAAAAGATAAAGGGAGTCATCCATAGGAAGATATAAGCATAATATTAGAAAAGTAAGATTTATGTGATTACCACTACGTTGATCGTTATAATGGAACGACAACGCATATGGAGAAATACGTCACTAAGGGCAAGTATATAGAATTTAAGAAGATTAGATTTAGAGAAAATAGAAAGTAAGAGAAAAAGCAAGAAAAGGACTCGAGTCTCGGGTTTTACCCTGAGACGCCTATGAAGCCTATAAAGGCATCAAGTCCACGTAGTTCGCATATAAAACGAGGGGCGGGGTTTATCCCATAAATCCAAATGGGGGATCTCTTATTTTTGAGTGTGTGTGTGTGTGTAGAAAAAGTGTTTTAGTGGTGAGAAAAGTATGAGAATCCCTTATTTGGAATTTATGAGCAAACCCTCTTTTTCTTGTTTTTTGGGTTTTATTTATATGAAAACTAGGAGATGTGCAATAATACTAAATAAAAATTATATTGGGATGTGTGAAATGAGATAATAAAAGTGCTAAGTAAGAAAACGAGTTGTTGAGAATTTAAGAGAATTTAAGAGAGAGTTTGAGAAAGTTAGACCTTCTTGAAGATCATTAGCTTGATCTTGAATGTTGGAGAGCAGCCCTTGCACTTGGATGATGATAGAGAGTGGTTAATTCACCAAGTTTGATGAAAAGGATGATGAAAAGTGGGAGTAAAAAAGGGATTTGGAAGTTGAAATCACGCTGCCTTCGAGAGAGGTTTCTGGGATTCGTTGAGAGTGAATTTTATCAGATCTGGGCTCTCTTTGAAAATGAGGTGAAGGCCTCCTTTTATAGGCTCAGGTCACTGCCGATCGGCATAGACCCATTCCTGCCTATCGGCACCTGCCTATAGGCAGGGTTTGGAACCTGCCATTTGACAGTGTGTTTCAGGCATTTTCGGAAAAATGGTTGTCGAGGGTAAACCATTAGTCAGAATCGTGCACGGGATAGACCACTGGAAAGTTAATTCAGAGACCTTCGAAAGTACTTTGGATCGCTCCCTGGTTCGGGAGTTGACTTTGGGTCCAATATGGCTCAGAAGCATTTATCGGTCCATTGGACGAGGAATCGCTCGGACGCAAACGGATCGTTCATCCGCATGGTAAGTCCGAATCGCGCACGGGGCGAACCGTTGGAAAATTTAGGAGATATAATTCGACATTCCAAAGAGTTTGACCCGATTTGGGGAGTTGATTTTGGTCAACCGGGCCCTGGAAGCGTTCGGTGACCTCTTGGAGTGAAATGGGTCGTTCGTCCGCATGGTAAGTCGGAATTGCGCATGGGATGGACCGTTGTAAAGGGTATTCAGTTCCCTTCAAATATTATTTTAGACTCAGTCAAGATGAAGAGTTGACTTAGGTCAAACAGATCTCGGGAGCGCCCGGTGGCCTCTAGGTCAAGTTTCGAACGCAAACGGATCGTTCATCTGCATGGTAAGTCGGAATTACACACGTGATGGACCATTGGAATGGGTATTCGGTGCCCTTCAAAGATTCATTTAGTCTCGGTTGACATGAAAAGTTTGAATTTTTGGTCAAACTGAGTCGGGGAGTGCCTAATGGCTTCTAGGTCAGTACTCGGGACATGACCTAGGTTTGTGGTGATGGAGGGAGGTACTAGGGACCTAGGGAGAGTTAGGGGGTAATAGAATGGGGTGTCTATAGAGCCCCTCGACGGGCGAGCTTGGAAAAAATGATGACCGTCGAATAGACGCCACATGATGCTTTTGAGGGAGTATAACCGATTAGAGGGTCGAGGACGATTCTTAGGACCTAAGGAGCATGCTGGGGATGATCAATTCTGCGGGTCAAAGTCGAATCTGTGGTCTTAGGGTAAAGGTATAATAACGAGGTTAATTTTGACCTAAGAGTGGTGACGGCCGAGGATCGGGGTCAATTCTGACCCAAAAAGTGGTGACGACCGAGGACCGGGATCAATTCTGGCCCAACTCAGGTGACGATCCAAGATCGAGGTCAATTCTGACCTAAAGAGTGGTGGCGACCAAGTACCGGGGTCAATTCTGACCCAACTCAGGTGATGATCCAAGACCGAGGTCAACTCTGACCTAAAGAGTGGTGACGACCAAAGCCCGGGGTCAATTCTGACCCAACTCAGGTGACAATCCAAGACCGAGGTCAATTCTGACCTAAAGAGTGGTGATGACCGAGGACCGGTGATATGATCCAAGTGTAACCTCGGCCTAGAGACACCAACCTCGGCCGAGGTGATGGTCGAGATATTGACCGACCCTGGACAAGCCATGGGCCCACGATATTAGCCCTCGGCCTTAGTAAGGTCGGCCCAGGCCGACACTACCACCTACATTTCCAATGGACACTACGCGCATCACAGGCATCGACAGCGTTCTCATATACCTGGTATGGCAACCTCGGCCGAGTGTAGGCCGAGGTGACAAGAAGCCTTGGTAATCTTCAACATGGAATCAGTCCAACCTCGGCTGGGGCCGACCCCCAACATAATGTCTTGGCTGAGATCAGGCTGAGACTCCCTATGGCACATCTCGGATTGAACGAATATCAAGCCTTTACAGCTCGGCCTCTCCCAGGCCGAGGTCATGCACCAATATGGCGGCCGAGCATCTGTTGACATTTGGATAAGGACACATGGGCACAAATCAGTTGTAACAAGATTATTCTCACACGTGGGGAGGATATTTCATCATCATTCCTTACATGTGACAGTGACAGGTGGCTTCCCCCTATTGGTGAGGCTACCACACACATGTTCATTGCATGCATAGGGGGTACATTACACCCCCTAGGTACTATATATAGAGGTCATCCTCTACCTTGCAAAAGGATCCAAGATATTCAACCCTAGCTAAAACTCTGTCTAGATATACAGTAGAGAGAGAAAGCTTGAGAGGTTGTATCCATGGCCATTAGTGCCTTCGTTCAGTGATATTACTCACACACACTCACAGTGGGCGTAAGCCAAATTGGCTGAACCACTTATATACCGGTGCCCACTCCTCTTATCCTCACCTCATTCTCTTATCTCTTTATATAACTGTGCTGCCATTGTTATTCTTATATTGAGCTTGAAAACACCTTATCTGGTGGTGCTAATTTCAGCATCATCATTTTGGCGCCGTCTGTGGGAACGAGAAACTATCTCTTCCTCTTTTTCTACTTAACCTCACCGGAGACTCTGGTGGTGAACCAGGCCTCCCCCTAGCGCGGAGCTGTTTCACCATTGAAAGAGGTCCTGTGAGGTACTAAGCTCATCTGCTAATCAAGCTCTATAGTGTTAACATATGGCACCAGACTTACCACCGCCTCTTCCGCCGCCCGGAGGTGGAGGGCCTAGTTCCAATCAGGCTCCCCCCCAGTCCGAAATGGCGGAGGTAGCAGCAGCCTTGAAATCTTTAGCTGCAACATAACAAGCCATGAAGGAGCAATTTGCTCAGCTCAGTCAAACTATGATGAGACCACCTGGAGTCTCACCGAACATGATCACTCCGGCGGCAGCTCAACCTCATCCTGACGCCAGGGGACCACCCCGGGCGCCAATGAAGGACCAGCCTGCACCCCAGCGGAGAAGGGACATTGCTGACCCTAGGCGCTTGCGCCTGGGGAGGCAGGGAAACCCTTGCCCAGAGGACAGGTATGATGACCTAGAAGCTGAAGAAGCCCCAGAAGACTGCTCGGAGCCGTATGAGGTGTCAAATAACACTATACGACCTCTTAGGCAGAGTCAAGGATGTGTCGGCCGAAGAGGAAAAGAGGCCCAACAAAGAGAGTCGGCCTTTGATAGGTTGAGCAGAGGGTCGGCCTTCGAGAGACTGGGCCCGGTGAATGATCTAAGACAGAAGCTGTCGAGGTCAAGGAGCGCAGCAGGCTCTCAGAGAGGGAATAGGCAGGGTCGGCCAGACCAAGGCCGACCCTGTGAAAGAAGAGGTAAGGAACAGGAAGAGGTCAACAGCCAACGTGTCGCGGTTGGGGAACCCTCTGTCCATCGCAGGGAGGTGGAAGGGGATAACCTCGGCCAAGTTGATGACAGAAGACCCTGGAATGATTCTATCCAACGCCTTGAGGATAAGATAGGAGATCTCATTAAAAGAAGGGACCCATTACAAAGGGGTTACTCAGAGAGCTCCCCATTTGTGGCTAGGATAGTGGGGTTCCCAACCCCAGCCAAGTTCAAGCCTCCTACAGTGACTCCCAAGTATGATGGCAGCACTAACCCTGTACACCATATCGAGATGTATCAGTCGGCAGCAGATATTTACTCGATACCCGATGAGATGAAGTGTAGGGCCTTCTCAGGGACCTTGACAGGGGCAGCTCATAGTTGGTTCACCTTCCTTCTGAAGAACTCAATTGAGAACTTCAAAGGCTTAGCTGAGCAGTTCATCCACAACTTCTGCTTTGGGGTAAGACCTCAAAAGAAGACTACCCACCTGTTGTATGTTAAACAGGCCAAGGGTGTGAGCCTAAGAGACTACATAGTAAGATTCAACAAAGAGAAATTGGAGGTGGAAGATTATGAAGAGAGCATAGCCATGACCGCCCTTATAGGAGGCCTCCAGAAGGGGAAGCTATTGTGGAAACTGGCGGAAGACCCCCCTAGGTCCATGGCGGAGCTGCTGGCAACCGCAGGGAAAGTGATGAATGCGGAAGAGGCAATGGCCGCCAAGTATGAGGAGGAGAACCGCGGTATCACGGGAAAGTCCCAAGGTAAGAAAGAGGGGAAGAAGAGGTCAGGAGATGACAAGTTCTCTCATTACACTCATCTTACTGTGAGCTGTGAGCACATCCTCAATGAGATTAAGACTGACCGGACTCTGAGGTGGCCAGAGAAACTGAAGGCCCCGCCACATAAGAGGAATAAAAACCTATGGTGCGAGTTCCATCAGGATCATGGCCATGTCACAGATAGATGCTTCGCTTTAAAGGATGCGATTGAGAAGATGCTGAAATCTGGAAAGCTGAGGAAGTATGTGGATGGTAAGGCTCCAAAGGGTGGAAGAGATGACCCTAAGAAAAGAAGATATGACAGATGCCGTGGAAATATCCCAGCCAGAAGGTACGATGATTCAGAAGGAGATGATGAAGACGACCCGGATCTTCCGCCAAAGGATGACAACACCCCGGTGAAGAGAGTCGGTATGATCTCCTTTGGTGTTAGCACCATATATGGGGGGTTTGCAGGAGGTGGCTCTGAGGTAGCCGACAGGAAGGCTCATGTAGCATAGGCCAGGTCATTGGCCAAGATTGAAGTTGTGAATCTAACGTATTCTGATGCAGTGCAAAAGAGGAAGAAGGTAGACATGGACACCCTCGTAGTGGGGTTCTCCAGACTCGAATTCAAGGGTATCATAGCCCCCCATGATGACCCTTTGGTCATAACAACAAGGGTGCATGGGTGCGAGGTACGGAGGATCCTCATAGACGGGGGAAGCTCAGCAAACGTGATGTTCTAGCCTTGCTTCAAGAGCCTGGGTCTTAGCAGGGCAAGGCTGGTGCCCTATCATCACCCATTGATAGGCTTCAGTGGCAAAAAGGTCCATCCATTGGGCATGTATGAGATGGATGTACGGATGGGGGATGAGTGGCCTAGGAGGCTGACCAAGAAGATAAACTTTTTCGTTATGGACGAAAACGTCTTCTCGGCCTACAACCTCATCATAGGAAGGGTGGACCTTAAAGAGTTTGAAGTTGTGCCGTCGACGGTCCATCAGATGCTAAAATTCCCGACTCCTTATGGATTAGGGAAAGTGCAAAGGGACCAGACCACGGCGCGAGAGTATTACTTCAACTCGGTCGAAGAGAGAGAAGCCCATAAGAGAGAAACCACCACTTACAGCGTTGACACTCTTGACCCAAGAGACGAAACAAAATTGAACAAGGGTGAGGCCGCGGAAGAGGTAGAATCCATCGTCCTCAATGAGGACGAGCCGGAAAAAACCGTCCAGGTTGGTAAGGCCCTAGAGCCAGGAATCAAGGAAGAGCTGATAAACTTCCTTAGGAGGAGACAGAGTGTCTTAGCATGGAGTCACGCAGACATTCCTGGCATCGACCCTGAGGTCATGAGCCACAAGCTCAACGTGGACAGAGATGCCAAGCCAATCAAGAAGAGACGAAGAGTCTACTCCAGGGAGAAGTACGACATCATCCGGGAAGAGGTAAAAAAGTTGGAAGAGGCCGAGTTCATAAGAGAGGTTACCTATCCGGAGTGGCTCTCAAATGCAGTCATCGTGCCTAAGGCCAATGAGAAGTGGCGAATGTGTGTAGATTTCACTAACCTGAACAGGTCTTGCCCGAAAGACAGCTATTCCTTACCTAGGATAGACCAGATGGTGGACGCAACGGCAGGGCACGAGCTCATGAGCTTCATGGACGCTAATTCAGGCTACAACCAAATCTTCATGGATGCTGAAGACTCTGAGAAGACAGCCTTCATTACTGACAAAGGGACGTACTGCTACAACGTGATGCCCTTCGGTCTGAAAAATGCGGGGGCAACGTATCAATGTCTTGTCAATAAGATGTTCGAAGAGCAAATAGGTAATACCATGAAGGTATATGTAGACGATATGCTAACGAAGAGCCTGAAAGCATGTACTCACGTAGCAGACCTTGAGAAGACCTTCGATGTCATGGACTCGTATAGAATGAAACTCAACCCGACAAAGTGTGTCTTCGGAATAGGAGCTGGGAAGTTCCTGGGATTCATCGTTAATCAGAGGGGGATTGAAGCGAACCCTGAGAAAATTAAGGCATTGCTCGACATGAAGACTCCTAGGAGTATCAAGGATGTCCAGGGACTCACGGGAAGAGTGGCTGCCCTTAACAGGTTTGTTTCTAGGGCAACGGACAAGTGTCTTCCATTTTTTAAAATTCTAAGAAAGGCCTTCCAATGGGACGAAGAGTGTGAAAAATCCTTCAACCAACTCAAGTCCTACTTGGGATCTCCCTTGTTGCTGTCTCGGCCCATCACGGGGGAAAGGTTGTTTGTGTATCTGGCAGTCTCTGAATCAGCCATCAGCGCGGCCATCATACGGGAAGAGGATGGGGTCCAGAGGCCTGTGTACTTCAACAGTAAGGCCCTTCAAGGGTCTGAACAAAATTATCCCCGAATGGAGAAGTTGGCTTATGCCCTAATACATGCCTCAAGGAAAATGAAGCCTTACTTCCAAGATCACTCCATAGTAGTCCTCACTGACTCCCCACTAAGGTAGGTTCTGCACAAACCTGAGAAGTCCGGAAGATTGATGACCTGGGCCATCGAACTAGGAGAATATGATCTTACCTACCAGCCTAGGATAGCCATCAAGGGGCAGGCCCTTGCAGACTTTGTCGCAGAATTCACCTGGGAAGAGGTTTGTAGAAGTTTGGAAGAGGCCGAGACAGAGAAAGGCTTAGATGACGGCGAAGAGACGAACCGTAGTGTCTTCCGAGATTTGAAAGAGACAAACCGTAGTGGCTTTCGAGATTCGGAAGAGACGAACCATAGTGTCTTCCGAAATTCGGAAGAGACGGCACCAAATGTCTTCCGAGATCAGGAAGAGGTCATCTCAGGCAAAACTCGGAGCGGAATAAAAGAGAACTAATATGATCGATACCTCTTTAAAAAGGGGGTTATGAGAGAAGGGGTCTTCTCATCAGATACAGTCGTCTGGAGCCTCTTCGTTGATGGTTCTTCCTGTGACAGTGGAAGCGGGGTGGGACTAATACTCTCGGCTCCAGATGGCGCCAACATTGAATACGCCTTGAGATTCAACTTCCAGGCCTCAAATAACGAGTCCGAGTATGAGGCCATGATAGCAGGTCTCTTGTTGGCAACAACTCTTCGAGTAAAGCGACTCCTACTCCATAGCGACTCAAGGTTGGTTGTCAATTAAGTATTGGGGGTATACGAGGCCAAAGATGAAAGGATGGCCAAGTACTTGAAGAAGGTAAGAAGGTTGTTAGAATATTTTGAGGAGGCGAAACTGAAGAGAGTGCCTCGACTGAGCAACAATCACGTTGATGCATTGGCAAGGCTGGCATCAGCAGTGAAGACAGATATGGGAAGGACCATTCCAATCGAGGTCCTAGGAAAGGCAACCATCTAGGAGGACGAGGTATGTAGCCCTTGACACAATGTGAACCTAGGAGACTCATGGATCGACCCGCTCGTCAGATACCTAAGAGAGGGAGAGCTGCCTGAGTCCAAGATAGAAAGGAGAAAGTTGAGGTACAGGGCTGCCAAGTTCTCAATGATAGGAGACGTCTTGTACATAAAGGGGGTTTCTATTGCCTCTCCTGAGATGTGTGCATCCCATGGAAGTACCTCGGGTCTTACAGGAGGTTCATGAGGGTTCTTGCTCTAGCCACATAGGGGGAAGGCCCTTAGCCAAGAGGATCATCAGACAGGGATACTGGTGGCCTACCTTGTCTAAGGACGCTGCAGACTATGTGAAGAGGTGCGATAAATGTCAAAGGTTCGCCACTATCCCTCATCAACCCCATCAGCCTATGACGTTAATATCTTATCCATGGCCATTTGCGGTATGGGGAATTGACTTGGTAGGACCTTTGCCAAGAGCTGTCAACAACTATAAATTCTTGATAGTTTCCATTGACTACTTTTCAAAGTGGGTGGAGGCAGAACCGATGATAACAATTACAGAGCAGAAGACCTTCCAGTTCATTTGGAGGAACATCATATGCAGATATGGCCTCCCAAACACTCTCATCTCGGATAATGGGACCCAGTTCAAGAACTCCTCCTTAGAAAAGTATTGCCTAAGAGTGGGGATTAAACAGTTCTTCTCATCTCCTGGTCGACCTCAGGCAAATGGCCAGACCGAGGTCACAAACAGAACCATCTTGGACGGAATCAAGAATAGGTTAGAAGATGCGAAGGGGAGATGGACAGAAGAGGTCTACGCTGTGTTATGGGCCTACAGAACCACGGCAAGGACACCAACAGGAGAAACCCCATTTATGCTGGCACATGGCTCAGAGGCCGTCATACCAACGGAAGTAGGACTACCAACTCATCGGATTCAGACCTACGACCCAGACAGCAATGGGGAAGAGAGGAGGCTAGACCTGAATCTTATCGAAGAAAGAAGAGAAGACACAGAGGTCAGAAAAGCAGCCTACCAGCAGCGGGCAGCAAAATTCTACGACCAAAGGGTGAAGTCAAGACCCATTGCAGTAGGAGACCTAGTGCTAAAGAAGACCCTACAAAAGGCAAATAAGATACACCCAAACTGGCATGGCCCCTACAAAGTAACAAAAGAGGTTGTTCCTGGCACTTACAGGCTAGAAAACCTAGAAGGAGAACCTTTCACTAACCCATGGAACGCTGACCACCTAAAGAGATATTACATATTATGTTGCGTAGAATTTTATGTAAATGTACTATCTTACTGAGAAGAGGTTATTAATAAAGATCAATTTCCATAACAGTTCTTGCTTCATTCTTAAACTAGAGATATATTATGGGGATAACATCTTAGGTGACGACCTCAGACCTTCATAACATCACTCCGTGGTGAAGAGGTCTGAGCCCAGACACCTTAGCAGATGACCTCAGACCCTTAACATCATTAATTTTGTGAGATTAATTATGAGGATAACATCTTAGGAGACGACCTCAGACCTTCATAACATCACTCGGTGGTGACGAGGTCTGAGCTCAGACACCGTAGCAGATGACCTCAGACTCTTAACATCATTAATTTGGTGAAATTAATTATGAGGATAACGTCTTAGGTGACGACCTCAGACCTTCATAACATCACTCGGTGGTGACAAGGTCTGAGCTCAGACACCTTAACATATGACCTCAGACCCTTAACATCATTAATTTGGTGAGATTAATTATGAGGATAACGTCTTAGGTGACGACCTCAGACCTTCATAACATCACTCGGTGGTGACGAGGTCTGAGCTCAGACACCTTAACAGATGACCTCAGACCCTTAACATCATTAATTTAGTGAGATTAATTATGAGGATAACGTCTTAGGTGACGACCTCAGACCTTCATAACATCACTCGGTGATGACGAGGTCTGAGCTCAGACACCTTAACAGATGACCTCAGACCCTTAACATCATTAATTTGGTGAGATTAATTGTGAGGATAACATCTTAGGTGACGACGTCAGGCCTTCATAACATCACTCGATGGTGACGAGGTCTGAGCTCAGACACCTTAACAGATGACCTCAGACTCTTAACATCATTAATTTGGTGAGATTAATTATGAGGATAACGTCTTAGGTGACGACCTCAGACCTTCATAACATCACTCAGTGGTGACGAGGTTTGAGCTCAGATACCTTAACAGATGACCTCAGACCCTTAACATCATTAATTTGGTGAGATTAATTGTGAGGATAACGTCTTAGGTGACGACCTCAGACCTTCATAACATCACTCGGTGGTGACAAGGTCTGAGCTCAGACACCTTAACAGATGACCTCAGACCCTTAACTTTATTAATTTGGTGAAATTAATTATGAGGATAACGTCTTAGGTGACGACCTCAGACCTGCATAACATCACTCGGTGGTGACAAGGTCTGAGCTCAGATACCCTAGTTAGATGACCTCAGACTCTTAACATCATTAATTTGGTGAGATTAATTATGAGGATAACGTCTTCGTTGACGACCTCAGAGCCTAATTACAATTCAGTGGTGAAGAGACCTGAGGTCATAATTATTGACTGAGTATAAACAAGACATCACTTCAACAAAATAATATAAGAGATATAGCATTCAGAGGTTGAAATAGAAAGAAGTAACAAATATTCCTTGGTTACAAAATACCATGGTGTTACAAGTTACGAATTACAAGTTACAAATCCTAAAGGTTTGGGGGGAGAACATTAACAGCCTCGGCCTGATTGGCTTGATCAGAATTAGTCACCTCGGCCACATCATCAGTATGGTCTGCCCCTCCGACCTTGGTCCCTCCTAGAGTTGCAGTCTCAGCAGGAGCAGCAGCCTCATCCTCCACCTCTTGAAGCGCCTGAGCAAACTGAGGGTCAGCAAAGCCGAGACCCACAAAGTCAGAGGCCTTTAGAGTACCGACCTCCCTCTCTCTGACTTCAGCCCATTTGGTAGTTGCCTTGATACCTCTTTCAAGATATTCAAAGCCAAAACCCATGAATTCGTCTGAGGCTTTGTGGTCATAAATTATTTTGTCCGAGGCAGACTTGACAGCCGAGCTGACCTTCTGCTTGTGAACGTCATCTTTGGCCTTCAAGGATTTGGCATGATCTTTGATGAGCAGAGAAATGTCTTTCTCCAACCCCTTAACTTTGCTTTCAGAGTTTTGAAGCTCTGATTTCAGACGATCAACCTCAGCATTTAGGGTGCTCTGAACCTTCTCGGCCTCTTGGCCCTTCTGGATGAGGGGCAATTTCCTTAGAGTCCAGTTCGATAGGTGTTGCATAGCACCCACTCCCTGCACATTTAAGGAAGAGGTCAAGCTGGAGAAAAATCAGATGCTGTACTTATAAATTTTAATGAGAGATCAAGACATACCTGAACGGCTCTGTGAAGGCCGAACTCAACAAGTAGTTGTGTATCCAGAGACCTGAAAAAGCGCTTGTCGGCCTCGATCATTGCAGAGCCGATGGAGTCAAGGGCCTGCAGACTGTGGCCGACAATGCTGTCAGATAACTTCAGCTGGGCCAGGCGGGCAGACTGGGCATCGGCCGAGGATATTGGAATTGCAGCATCAGAGGCCTTCTTCTGTTTCAAGGTCGGCCTCTGATCCTCAGAGGCAGGGGCTTCTGGGGCCCTCTTCTTTGAGGCCTAAGATTTGGATGTAGAGGGAGCTGGGGGAGGAGCATTCAGACCGGCTTTTTTGGTGAGTCTTGCTAAGCTCGGTGCAGCCATCTCCCACAGTTCGTCTGGAATGCCTTGTGGTCGCTCTACAAAAGTTAAAAGATATGGGTTAGAGATCAGATATGATGATTTCAGAGGTTAAACTTAAAAGAAAAATCCTTACCAAAGTCAACAAATGGACTTCCACCTAGGCCCGTCCCCGAGAGATAATGGGGGGTCAGCAAATGTTCGAACTTAACAAAAAGACCATGTGCCCCTTGGTCTTACAGGGCCTTCACCTTCTGGATATTCTGAAGACTTAGACAAGGGTCAGCCCTGGCAGACATGGAGACCTTACCCCATTTGAGGGGTATCCTCGGCTCAAGTGTGGAAGAGGGAACGCATGGGCCAAATTCCCATGGTCCAGAGGCAAAAAAATAGCGGGGCTTCCAATTATGGTTTGAGGTCTGAGTCACCTGGAGCATTTTCTTCTCAGGCCTCCGAGCCACAAAATGATAAGCTCGGATGGTTTTTGGCCGAGGTTGGGACATAAAAACCAGCAAAGACGTAAACTGGGAGGTCAGAGTGGTAGACTGCCCTCCATAAGATAATGGCCCCTATGATGACTCTACAGGCGTTGGGGGATAGCTGTGAGGGAGCCAAATTGATATAGGAGAGTATGGATTTGACGATGGGATAAATGGGTAGGCAAAACCCTAACTTAAACATCTACTCATACAGGCAGATTTCTCCATCTCGGTCGTGATAGGCCCTCTATTCCCTCAGAGGTCTCCTTAATTTTATGGAGGGACTAATGGAGTATAAATATCTGAAGCACAGTAGATCCACCTCAGTTACCGTGCTCTCGATCTTGGCCGCCTCAGAGATGTCCACATCGCTTTCAGCATCTTCATCATCATCAAGCTCAACGTCGGCCGGAGCAGATATAAATGGGTTACTAGCAAATCTCTGAACGAACTCTGCCCCTGTGACGGCCGACAGGGGGGTGGCGTCAAGAATGGGTGGCACAGCCACACTCGGCTCAAGAATTTCAACCTCTGAAGAAGAGGCTGAGGTGCTTGAGCCATTATGGGATGAAGCTCGGCTGGAGACCTCGGCCTGATCAGGGGCCTGTCCAGGCCGAGGTGTGAAATCCATGGCTTCCTGAAAAAAGTCCACAGACATAGGGTCTGAGGTGGAAGACTCAGACTCAGACATCGGTATTGGGTCGGCAGGGACCTCTGTCTGATAGAAGAACTTAGGGGGATCAGGATATACCACCTTGAGAGGTGGGGGGAAGATAGGTCTAATAGGAAATTCTTGCAACCTACGAGCCTCCTCTTGGGCCCTTTCTATTTGCCTAATCTTTTCTAGGGTCTTCTCTCTAAGAGAGGGGAAATCCTCAAGAAGCTGGTATAATGGTTTGAGCATCAGAGGACGACCCTAGACTTGGGAATAACTCCTAAAACTACAAACAGGAATGACTTGTAAAATAAAGGAGTCTAAAGATCAAACCAAGAAATTCAAAGCAAACACAGTTCGCCTGAAATAATGGTGCTCGTCGAAAAATGATGAAACTCGCCGGAAAATGCAAACCAAAACGAGAAACAAAGGAAATGGAAGGGAGAAAGTACCTGGAAATGAAACGATGAGGAAAAATAAAGAAAATTCGTGAAGAAACCACCAACAGTGCCTCTGCAGTGAAGCCTTGATTCGAAGCGCTTTAGAGAGAGAAGTTGCAGGAAGAAATCGTGCACAGGAAATGAAGAAGAAGGAGGGAAAAAGGGTTTTGAACCCCTTAAATATATGGGCACGTTTCCCAAGGCCCATCATTGCCTTGGGAGCCCCAAAGGGCGGCTGACAGCACACGCCTACCAAGCAAGCATGCTCCAACATTGGACAAGTGTCAAGCAAGTACTGGTTCGTAAGAAGACAGGCCTCGGATGCATACTAATCCCCTAGTCACCTTCCCTCACATATAACTAGGGGCTGGGGGGTGATTGATATGCCCCAAGTGTAACCTCGTCCTAGAGACACCAACCTCGGCCGAGGTGATGGTCGAGATATTGACCGACCCTGGACAAGCCATGGGCCCACGATATTAGCCCTCGGCCTTAGTAAGGTCAGCCCAGGCCGACACTACCACTTACATTTCCAATGGACACTACGCACATCACAGGCATCGACAGCATTCTCATATACCTGGTATGGCAACCTCGGCCGAGTGTAGGCCGAGGTGACAAGAAGCCTTGGTAATCTTCAACATGGAATCAGTCCAACCTCGACTGGGGCCGACCCCCAACATAATGTCTCGGCTGAGATTAGGCCGAGACTCCCTATGGCACATCTCGGATTGAACGAATATCAAGCCTTTACAGCTCGAGCTCTCCCAGGCCGAGGTCATGCACCAATATGGCGGTCAAGCATCTGTTGACATTTGGATAAGGACACATGGGCACAAATCAGTTGTAACAAGATTATTCTCACACGTGGGGAGGATATTTCATCATCATTCCTTACATGTGACAGTGACAGGTGGCTTCCCCCTATTGGTGAGGCTACCACACACATGTTCATTGCATGCATGGGGGGTACATTACACCCCCTAGGTACTATATATAGAGGTCATCCTCTGCCTTGCAAAAGGATCCAAGATATTCAACCCTAGCTAAAACTTTGTCTAGATATAAAGTAGAGAGAGAAAGCTTGAGAGGTTGTATCCATGGCCATTAGTGCCTTCGTTCAGTGATATTACTCACACACACTCACAGTGGACGTAAGCCAAATTGGCTGAACCACTTATATACCGGTGCCCACTCCTCTTATCCTCACCTCATTCTCTTATCTCTTTATATAACTGTGCTGCCATTGTTATTCTTATATTGAGCTTGAAAACACCTTATCTGGTGGTGCTAATTTCAGCATCATCAACCGGGATCAATTCTGACCCAACTCAGGTGACGATCCAAGACCGAGGTCAATTCTGACCTAAAGAGTGGTGATGATCGAGGACCGGGGTCAATTCTGACCCAACTCAGGTGATGATCCAAGATCGAGGTCAATTCTGACCTAAAGAGTGGTGACGATCGAGGACCGGGGTCAATTCTGACCCAACTCAAGTGACATCCAAGACCAAGGTCAATTCTGACCTAAAGAGTGGTGACGACCGAGGATCGGGATCAATTCTAACCCAACTCAGGTGACTATCCAAGACCGAGGTCAATTCTGACCTAAAGAGTGGTGACGATCGAGGACCGAGGTCAATTCTGACCTAAAAAGTGGTGACAACCGAGGACCGGGGTCAATTCTGACACAACTCAGGTGACGATCCAAGACTGAGGTCAATTCTGACCTAGAGAGTGGTGACGACCGAGGATCGGGGTCAACTCTGACCCAACTCAGGTGACGATCCAAGACCAAGGTCAATTATAACCTAGAGAGTGGTGATAACTGAGGACCGGGATCAATTCTCACCCACTCAGGTGACGATCCAAGACCGAGGTCAATTTTGACCTAAAGAGTGGTTGGATATTGGATTTCGATTTTGTTGGGGAAAGTGCTTTGTGATTTTGATTTGAGCTGGGGAAGCTTTTGTTTCATTAGGAGACCTTCCAGGGGGAACAACCTATTTTGGGTGTTGTAAGAGAATTCCGCTGGGGAAGTGATCAGGTAATCCTTAGAGATCCTCCGGAGCTTTTCCGGGAGGAGTTTTCACTTAATTTTTGAGGGTTTTGCTAGGAAAGAGGGGTCCCGCTCGAGGGAATGCGAAGTTGTCTTGATGAAAAGGCTTTAAATCCTTCTTAGGATTTTTAGGAATTTTCCGGTGATTTTTCGAGGCTTTCTGGTATTTTTTAGGAATTTATGTACAAAATTTAATGGGGGTGCCGATCGGCATAGTATGCAGGGTGCCATTCGGCAGTGGCACAGACTTTTGGGCTACCTCGGGAAGGCATGGGGTCAGTGCCGATCGGTATGGTAGGGGGAGGTGCCGATCGGCATGACGCTTGGCATCCTATATAAATGGGTGAATCCCTTCATTTTTTCACAGCTTCTTTGCCTTCTCTCTCTCTGCGATTCTACTGCAAATCGTTCTAGCATTCCAATCTTCAATAAATGGCCGCTTTTGTGAGCACTGCAGTCCATCGGGAATGGTTGACCGTTGATGACTGGGCGAACGTGGAGTGGAGGGCTAGGGCGCCTCTTGCTTTGGGGAGTGATAACTCCTTTGATGCGTTTGAGCCTGTTGCGGATGAGCGGACCTTGCTGCGGGAGTCATCGCGCCATCGCTTTTAGAAAGTGGTTCCCGACGGTTATGTAAGTAACCCGACCTTTGGTATTCTTCTCTTTTTTGGTGATTTTTCTTTCTTTTTTGACTTTTGATGAGACTTTTCCTTTTTTCCAGTCGATATTTCTTTAAAGAACATGTGCGCCCGCATGACGACGGGGCTCAGGGATGTTTGGGAGCATCTTCTACCTGTGGTGTGTTGGATGGTATCATCAGTGGGTTTTGGGAGGTTGGCATCGGTGCTGGATGAGACGCCTCGTTCGACAGCGGTCATGTGCGCTTTGGGAGAGAGGTGGTGGGATACTACCCACACCTTCCATTTCGGCTTTGGGGAGATGACTGTGACTCCCATAGACATGCAACAGTTGTTGGGGCTGGATTGTGATGGAGAGCAGATAGAGGTGGATCGCTATTTACAGGTGAGACCGGATGCAGTGCGTGCGGCACTTGGTGATGTAAGGAGGATAGTTTCTGGGGATTATATCCGGCTGTCCCTGCTGAAGGATGTTCTGTTGAGCAGGTGATTGATGTGGAGGACGGGCTGCAAGTGAGGCAGATGGCCCGGTTATTTATTCTGCCGGTATTGGGAGGTTTCATGGTGGCATCGAGCAGCGACATCGTCCATTTATGGTTTTGGCCGTACCTGAGGATGTTTTCGAACATCCCTTTCTATGATTGGGGGAGTCTGACCTTGGTGACCCTTTACTCTTCTCTGGATGCATTCATTCGGTGCTACCGGCAGACCTTTACTGGAGCCACGTACCTTCTTGAGGTATTCTTTAGTTTGGGCATTTCTTTTCATGCACTCTCATTTTCCTTTCATGCATTCGCATTTTTCTTTTGTGCATTCGCTTTTTTCCATATGCGTCATCTTTTTGCTTTTGAATTCAGACGTGGTTCTATGAGGTGATTGGGTGCAATACCCCTCTGATCGCTCTGAAGGACGACACTGTTGGGGACTTATGCCGATTGTATCGATGGCGTAAGGCCAATCGACAGTCGAAAGGATCTCTCTCTCTCTGGAGGCGGTGCGTCAGGTCTTGAATGACCTGACCAGTGGTAGGGTAAGACTCTTTCCATTTCAGTCTTGGTTTTTGCACCTTCTGATCTTGTATTGATATATGCTTGCTTGGAGATTTTCAGGTGACCTTTTATCCCTGGGGGATAGCCATTCAGGATGCAGGGGTGATCGAGGTGAAGGCGCGGATGAGGCATTTGCTGACGCATGAATTCGGCCATTCCTAGTATCTCGGGGAGAGGGTGGTTCAACATATTACCGAGGAGAAGGTGGCGGTGCCACCTGCGCAGCCTACAACGTCTATGAGATGGGAGCGACTGCTGTCAGAGGATGAGAGGATCACGGTGATGATCGGCGAGTCCTACTTTCTATACACCGATACGGTTGCGCCGTATGACTATATGGACTTTGTGACAAGCTGGTTCATGGCGCCCAGCATATATAATTCCCTACCTTTCCCTCCTGCGGGTTCGAGTCGAGCGGTGGGATCTTCCCACAGTGGCGGTGGACTGACGGTGTCTGCGGCGGCAGCGACTTCAGAGGTTCCTTGTGTGCGGCTGCATACCCCTTTATACAACATTCGGCGGGTTGATGGAGGGATGGTGCCTATGTTGCACCGTCCTCATGCGATGGATCCGGAGGAGTTGGGTTTGACAGAGGAGGTCCTTCGACCTGCGATATACCTTTATGTTCCTCTCTCTTTCTTTTCTGTTTTGGTCATCTCTGTTTTGATACTGATTTCGCTTTTTCTTGCAGCAAGTCCGGGTGTCGACCACTTGGATAAGGGACATCAGAGACTGGATATCTTCGACGACTGCCCATATTCGGGATGCGGTTCTTATTCCTTCTTGCTTGGTGCCGTCTGCCTCGTCTGGAGAGGACTCGAGCTCGGGTAGTGGTGGCGCATCGTCTCACCGTAGAGGTAAGAGAGCACGTCGCAGGGGTGGAAGCTCTTGAGAGAGAGAAAGAGAGAGAATGTGGGTTCGGGCTGAGTCCCGTTGTTTTTACTTTTTCTTTTTATTTCCTGCAAAATTGATGTAACTGTAACACCCCGTAATTTTGAGGATTTAATATTTATTTATTTTGGGAGTTATAAATATTTAAATTGGAGAAACTTAAATTCATGAGTTTGAGAATTTATTTGAGTGAGTCGAATTATTAGAATTGGCGACTTTAAGTTTAATTGTTCAAATTAATGTGTGTCGCATTTTGAGGTTAAAATTTAGAAATGTCAAAAAGTATTTCGGATGGCAATTCCGAGTGCGCGGTTGCGTCCGGATGGATCGAGATAGTCAGAAAAGAGTACCCGGGGTGGTAATTGGGTCTCGGGGTATTTTTGGGCATAGCCGGGCCCACACGGATTGAGTTGGGCTATTTTAATTAGGCCCGGATGGCCAAAAACGGGATTAAGGGTTTTTAACCTAAATGGAGAAGTGTTAAACGACAATAAACACAAATTCTAAGCCTAGGGCTTGAGAGGGAAATTGGGGGAAAGCAAATCAAGAGCCAATTGGGGATTATTGGAGCCGAATTAAGGGACTACACCAACGGATCAGACCCTACGAACAATTCTAGGCAAGTGGTTAACTTGCTCTAATGTGTAAATGGTGATATCCAATTCATATTTTAGTGATGTGTAAACTAAAATTCGTTTTGGGGATAAATGGGTACAAAATGGGATTTTGTTAATGGAATACTTGGTTGAGATTCAAAGGAAGAAATAGGTGTATTACATATCCCTAAGTAAAGATAAAATGAAATTTGAATATATTTGATGATTAACATGGAATCTTCATGAGTTCTTGGATGAAGAACATGAATCTTGAATGACTTACGGTTTATTTAATGAACATAAGAGGTCAATCTGCAATAATTTTTGACACAATTTTAAACGTATGCCATTTGAGTTGTACTTCGAATTAGAGTATTAACCATACATTCTTAGAAAGGTATTTCTCTTAGATATCCAATGAACTTGGAATCGGGTCAATCGGAGTTCCTTGGAGGGAGTAATCGACATTTTACTACAGGGTGTTTGATCTGTCAACATAGTAATCTGTCAGAATTTTGACGTGACTTTAAACGTGTGCGATTTGAATTTTACTTCGAATTAGAGTGTGAACCATACATTACTGGAAAGGTATTTCTCTTAGCTATCCAATGGACTTAGAATCAGGTCAATCAGATTTCTGTAGAGGGATAAATCAAAATTTTACTAGAGGGTGTTTAATCTGCCAGAAAATTTGAGATTTTTCTTTTTAAGCCTCAAATGTCTAAAATTTTATCGGGGAAGTGTTTGGGACCTTGATGAAATATATTGATGGAATAATGATATGTAAGTAGGTCTATGATTCAATGTTGGACTTTAATTTCATGAGAGAGTTAAAGTGGAGATTCATAGGCTTGATTATGACGTACTCTAATTCGAGATGATAAGAATATAATTACGAAAAATCGTGAGCGAGCTTAAATTCGTTAGGTCAGTGGGTTAACAAGGGTAACTACTGAATTGATATAATAAGGGGTAACTAGGACCCTTAGAGTTGTGTGAATACTTGAATTAATATGAAAGTGAAATAAATTCGTAAAGCAAACAAGTACGGTGAATATTAGAGAGAAATATATTACGTACAAGTATGAATAATTGGGTTGTGTAAATACCTACTGTTTTATAGGATTTCTTGGGTTGTGAATGCCTATTGTGTGTTTCCTTGTGATAGGAACATAAACTCGGGAAATATTAAGTTATGGGCCAAGTGACCGAGTCCGGGGATAATGGTTGAGTGACACCAAGTTACTAAATTAATGGATGTATTAATTAATGAAGGTAGAGTCGGATTGTAGACTCGGGTAGGTATTAAATTAATGGGTGTAATAATTAATTTAATTAGAGTCGGATTGTAGATTCGGGTAGGTATTAAATTAATTTGTGTAATAATTAATTTAATTAGAGTCGGACGATAGACTCGAGGAGGTATTAAATTAATAAGTGTGTTAGTTAATTTAATTAGAGTCGGTCGATAGACTCGGGAACGTTTTAAATTAATAAGTGTGTTAATTAATTTAATTAGAGTCGGACGATAGACTCGGGGAGGTATTAAATTAATAGGTGTGTTAATTAATTTAATTAGAGTCGGACGATAGACTCGGGGAGGTATTAAATTAATGGGTGTGTTAATTAATTTAATTAGAGTCGGGCCATAGACTCGGGGAAAGTATTATATTAATTGAGGTGTGAATTAATTATATTAGAGTCGGACCATAGACTCGGGAAGATGATAAATTATTAGGTGAGAATATTAATTATGTTGAGTCGGGCCACAGACTCAGGAAATTACAGCCTATGTACGGGATTTTGAGTACACGGTAAAGTCGGGGTTTATATTATATATATACGGTGTAGTGATAGTATATATATACGTGTATATATATTGTGTGTGATATTAAATATCAGTGACTAGATATTTATTCAATTTATATACTCTAGTGCTATCAAGGGAGGTTGCGCGATGTGGGTGAATCCCCTAGCTTGAGGAGTAAGGCGAGTATATCCCCAGGTCATAGCGTCCGGTATATGGGTGAGGGATTTATCTCACTTTCAGGGAAGGAATATGACCGCCTCCATTTCGTTTATGTTTTGGGCCAGGTTGGTGAGCGATTCCAACTTGGGTAACTAGGTTATGTGAGCACACCTAGTGAGATAGCACTTTAGAGGGAATCATCCGACGAGGGTATACTCGGAGGGATGGATATACGTATGTTATATGTGTGGATGTTTTAGTAAAGGAACGTATATAATAGTATTCAATATTATATGCGGGTAATAATACAGCGTGTGATGTATTTACTTTATATAACTTGTGACACGATTATATGCTACTGTTTAAGAAGGAATTAATTGAGTTAATTGTGAGATAACTTATAATTCAAGAATCATTATACTCGGGTTAGAGTAGTATGGCAAGGGGAGGTTATACCATAACTAGTTGTACGGGATAGTGCAACTAGGTGGGGCTCAAGGTAACCGTTAGGTGTGCACAATAGTGGAGGGATGAGATTGTCCACAAGGGAGTGCGACACTAACATAAATATGAAGCGCATTCATGCATTTTAAATTACTACAGTTAATTCACTTGCTAAATATTTTCAAAATGTTTTGGGTTCTAACCCTTGCTATAAAACTATTTTCAAAACCTTTTAGGTGTCCAGCCACAGGGACGCCAGGATTGATATTCTATTCCAGGGACACAGAGATGCAGTATATGTGGATGCTAGCAGGAGCTTGGATTATACGCGTTGTTCTTTCATTCCTAGAGTAGGAATAATTTATCAGTTAAGTTTTCAGATTTTAATTCAGGTGTTGAATATTTATATTGGACTATTTATTTGGTGGCCGATGGTTTATTCGGCATGTCGTCTTATTATTTGTTTAGTTCATTTAATTCAGTGGTGTGAATGGATTATATTTTTCCTCATGTAATGTTTGGTTTAATTAAAAAGTTAAAATTTGGAACCAGCTTTTGGAATACTAGGTGGTTAGTAAGTTTTAAAAAAAAAATTGACAATGATTCTAAGGATGATCCAACTGGGATTCCTGTTTTAATTTGGTATAGGACTGATCACCCGGTATTTTATTAGGCGGGGTGTCACAGTAACATATAACACAAATTGATGCAATGCAATGCAGTTTTTTTATTATCTTTTATTAATGATGAATGCATGCACATGCGCTTTTTATTTTGCTACTGAGACCGTAAAAAGGAATATTTTTGGAATTTTTTGAAGTAAAGTTTTTTATTAAAAAGGGGGAAATTTTATAAGGAGAAAAAAGGATTTTGAAATTCTGATTTGACAAAAGAGAAAAGGAGGGAAATTTCTAAGCACCCTGTCCAGCCTATCGACAGTTCAGTCCAGTCCCATCAATTCAAAGCTTTGATTGGTACCCTCTTCAGCCTTTGGTACCTTGTGGGGTAGGATTCCCTCTGATTTCTGCAGGGATTATGTCTCTTGTGAGGGTTTTCAAGTATAAAAAGGGGTAAGGGTGGAGTGTTTTCATCACAACTTTGCATTTTCACTTACTTGCCCACTATCTCTTAGCCTTGCAAGATGAATCTCCCTAATAGCATTGAGTTTGTCAACTACCTCGAAACTTTGGAAGAAATGTGCTCTTATAATGTTGACTACGATGCTTTCAACATGCGTCGAGTCTCCTTGTGGTGCAATCGACCTCTTGAGTGGAACGTGCTGGCGGCGGCGGTACAATTCTGGTACCCCGAAGACCATGTATTCCGCTTTGGGTTGGAAGAAGTCTGTCCTACCTACGAGGAATTTTCTGCCATACTGGGTGTAAATCCTAGTGTTGCTACGGCTTTGCCCGAATTTTATCGCTCTCCCAGGGATTTGTTGGTCGGGCTTCTTCATATTTCGCCTTC
Source organism: Sambucus nigra (assembly GCA_949130495.1). NCBI lineage: Eukaryota > Viridiplantae > Streptophyta > Magnoliopsida > Dipsacales > Adoxaceae > Sambucus > Sambucus nigra. Next base: position 383,239,918 of record OX422222.1, read on the forward strand.
GGCGGCTAGATCATTGGTTGCTGGAGGAATAATCTCCCTTCCGATAGTGCTGCAGTCCGTGCATTTGTGGGAAGTAGGTGATGCTGGCTATGCTGGAGCCGTTGTTCTGGGTCTGGTTTCAAAATTATTGAGGGTGACTGGAGAACTTTAGGTGGACCCACAACTTGTAGCCATTACTTCATGGATGTCATATCGTCACAATCTTGCGGCGGTGATAGTAGCGGAGACCCTGAATGGCCTGGATGCCTGGAGAGAATGTCGTTCTGACTTTTTGAGGGGTAGCCCCGTGATGCTGTTCATGTGGTTTTCTGAAAGATTCCGCTTGGAGACTCCTCTATAATATCCCTTGTCGGTCGTACCCAACTTCTTTTCACGCTACTTCATCAACGTTGGCCTGTATGTTGAGAACTGGGAGCATTGGCTCGTAGAGCATGGGGCTCGTGGGTTGTATTGGTCAGTGCCTTGGTGGGGACAGTTGCAGCCTGTTCTGGAGCTAGGAGAGTATTCATATGTGCGGCTGGTTGGTCTTAGACATACCTCTTTTTATTTCCCTTGGTGGCTTCTGCGCCAATTTGGCTGGGCACAGGTCGTGCCCCCTCGGACCTCAAATTTCTTTCAGGTAGAAGATTTGACTGAACGCCTGCGTCTGTTGCTTGGGTCTCTATGGGAAAATCGGCGTCCGTCGACCCGTCCCTCCCAATCTGTCGGGAAAGACTGGCATGTCCCTGGGGATTATATGAAGTGGTTGTGGAGGAGAATAGTCAGCAAGGTGTTGGCAGTGGAGACTCGATAAAGATGGTTTGTTTTATCTAACACCATGGAAGGGGGGGGGGGGGGGTTGTGGTTTTTTCGAAGTTGGTTAAGGCTCATAGATCCATGGAATGTTTACTACACTCTATTTAGGCAGGGGAAACTTGGGGACCTACGGATGTAGATGATGAGGGTACAGGCTCCTCTGGTGGTTGTGGGTAGGACGCTTGGGGAGTTTATTTGTGTAACAGATGTGGGGATTTTATTTGGCTTTTTATGGTAGTAGGGGGAAGGGAGTTATCCATTCCTTTTTCTTATGTAATCCGTGATGAATTTTCTTATTAATGAAATAAATAAGTTTCTGATCATCCAGTCGTGCCTTTCGATGAATTTTGTAATTTTGAATTATCTACACCGATCATTAAGGAATACATAATCCTTTTGTTCAAGTATTCTTTAGAATGAACCTCCGTTCTCGGAGATAAGAAAAGAAAATGGTATTTTGTAAAAAAAAAAGAGCCATACTCATGTGAGGTGCATGAGCTGCCTACGTACCTCTGGGGTTTTTGAAAATATTCTTATCTGTTTGAAATTAGTTTTTGCAGAGGATCAGGCCCACGTAGTTCTGGGTAGAGGGAAATGAAGAGACTTTTTTTTAGAATAGAAGGGGGATGAGAAGAGTCGTAGCGTGCCGAGATTTCGGACTAGGGGTAGAATTTCTTAAGACGGTCCAGATTGACTGGACGAGCCATCTCTTCCCCATATAGGTCAGTGAGCATGGCGGCACCACCGGATAAGATTTTCTTCACAATGTAGGGACCACTCCAATTGGTCTTGAATTTATTCTAGGTCCCAGACGGGTTCTATTATCTCTTTGAGGGCTAAATCCCCCTCCCGGACACCACGGTCCTTGACTCTCTTGTTGAATGATCGCGCTATTCGGCGATGGTACCCCTATATGTGGTAAAGATCTTTTAATCTTCTTTCATCTAGGAGGGCTAGCTCATCAAGACGGCTTTGGCACCAGTCTTCTTCACTAACTTTGTTTTCGAGCATGACCCGTAGCAAGGGTATTTCCAGCTCCACAGGTAGGACTACTTCCATGCCGTAGACTAGAGAGTAAGGGGTAGCCCGAGTAGAGGTTCGAATTGAGGTTCGATATCCCCAAAAGGCGTACAGGATCCGGTCGGCCCAATCCCTATAACTTTCGGTCATCTTGATGATGATAGCTTTGAGGTTTTTGTTGGCGGCTTCCACTGTACCATTGGTCTGAGGTCGGTAGGGAGAAGATTTGTGTCTCTGAATCCCATACTCGTTGACTACTTCTGTGACTTCTGCTTTGAAATGCAACCCGTTATCTGATACCATCTCGTGCGGGACCCCATATCGGTAGATGATATTTTTCTTGAGGAATTTGGCCACTTTCTTGGCGTTCAATACTGCGTATGACTCAGCTTCGACCCATTTGGTGAAGTAATCGATGGAGACTAGGATGAACTCATGTCCGTTTGAAGCCTTTAGTGTAACCTTCCCTATGATGTCGATACCCCAGGTACAGAACGGCCAGGGAGGGGTCATATTGTATAATTCTCGCTGAGGCAGGTGTTAAAGATTGGAGAATTGTTGGCATTTGAGGCACCTCCGGACATAAGCGGTGCTTGGATTATGGTGGTCCAGTAGTAGCCCTGTCGGATGATCTTCTTGGCGAGCATGTGACCATTAATGTGTGGCCCGCATTCCCCGCTATGGATTTTCTGTATTATCTTCTCAATCTCAGCCCCTGCGATGCAGTGTAGATGAGTTCCATTGAAGTTCCTCTTGAGTAGGGCTTTATAACAGATGATGTATTGGGTGGCCAGTCTTCGTAGGGTCGTTCGATCTTTCTTGTTGGAACCCTCAGAATATCTACCATGTTTGAGGAGGCACCAGATATCATAGTACCAGCAATCGGCTAGTTCAGGATCTTCGGTGGAGACAAGCTCAATATGGTAGCAATGGGTCGGTTTGTCTTGCTTTTGAACGGAAGGGGGTCATTGTTATTCCTTCGAGCATGTCGACCATGGAGGCCAAGGTAGCGAGAGCATCGGCTAGGTTATTCTTAGCTCGGGGTAGGTAATGGAAGGTGATATCTCAGAATCGGGAGGCTAATTCTTCTAATAGGGCATGAAAGGGTTGGATTTTTTCATCCTTAACTTTCCACTTTCTGAGCACTTGACCGATGAGAAGGTAAGAATCCCTGTAGACATCAAGGTATTGAATACTTTTCTTGAGAGCAACTTTGAGTCCCACTGTGCATGCCTCATATTTCGTCATGTTGTTGGTGCAAGGGAAATCAAATTTAATGGCGATGGGAGTGTGGGAGTCATCTGGGGCGATCAGAAGTATCCCAATGCCATATCCCTTTTTATTGGCAGCGCCATCAAAGAACAATTTCCATCGAAGGTGGTCTTGAGCGGTGTAGAGGATATTTTCATATGAGAATTCGGAGATCCGAACATCTGCTTCGTCTATGGGGTAATCGGTGAGGTAGTTAGAGATGGCTCTTCCTTTAACAGCTTTCTGCATGACGTACATGATATCGAACTCGGTTAGGAGCATCAACCATCGGGCCATTGGCCTAAATAAGGTGGGTTTCTTAAGCAGGATTTGATGGGATCCATTCGGGATATAAGTTTGATGGGGAAGGCGAGCATGTAGTGTCGTAATTTTTGGGTGACCCAGACAAGTGTGACACACGCCTTTTCCAAAGCAGTGTAGTTGACCTCATACCCAGCCAATTTGTGATTAGAGTAATAGATGGCTCTTTCTTTGAGGGAATCTTCAAGGTATTGGGCTAGCAAAGCCCCAGCTGCAGTGTCGGTTATGGTTAGGTATATGAGCAAAGGGAGACCCATCTGTGGTGGCATGAGCACTGGAGGTTGGGTTAGATATTGTTTTATTCGGTCAAAAGCTTCTTGGCAGGCCCCGTTCCAAACCTTAGTTGAATCCTTTCGAAGGAGCTTGAAGATCGGTTCATAGATGGAGGTTAGTTGGCTGATGAACCGGCTGATATATTGTAATTTCCCAAGACAACCTCGGACTTCTTTCTCTGTTCGGGGTGGTGGCATCTCAAGTATGGCCTTTAGCTTTGCAGGATATGCTTTTATCCCCTTTTCCCTGTCCATGAATCCCAAGAGTTTTCCCTTTATAACGCCGAAGACACACTTCTGTGGATTAAGTCGCATTTAATACCGTCGCAGCCGTTCGAAGAACTTCCGGAGAGCGGGAACATGACCTTCTCTAGTTTTGGACTTGATAATCATATCATCCACATAAACCTCGACCTCTTTGTGAATCAGATCGTACAGGATGGTTGTGGCAGCCCTTTGGTAGGTAACCCCAGCATTCTTGAGACCGAATGGCATAACGGCGTAGCAAAAGGTTCCCCATGGGGTGATGAATGCGGTTTTTTCTTGGTGGTCGGGGTGCATCTTGATTTGGTTGTATCCGTCAAACCCATCGACGAATTACTTGAGAGCATGACTGGCTGTGTTATCCACAATCATGTCGATATTGGGTAGCGTATAATCATCCTTCGGGGAAGCTTTGTTTAAATCTCGATAATCTACACACATTCGAACCTTTCCTCCTGATTTCGGAACAGGTACAATGCTGGCTAGCCATGTGGGATATTTGATCACCCGAATGAAACCCACGTTTAACTGTTTGACCACCTCTTCTTTGACCTTGAGCGACCATTCGGTGCGGAGTTTTCTCAATTTTTGTTTAACCGACTTGTAATCTGGGAGAGTGGGGATCTCGTGCTGAACTATTTCAGGATCAATGCCGGGCATATCATCATACGACAATGCAAAGACATCCACGAACTCCTTCAGCAATTCTTCGAGTTGTGCACGCTCATGCTCGTCAAGGGTGGACCCTATCCTAATCTCGCGCAGTTGGCTACTAGAACCGAGACTAATAACAACAGTCTTTTCGTCATTAACTTGAATGCGATTATGTTGTTTATTATTAACCTTATTTAGATCGGTTAAGAATTGTTCATTTGCAAAATCATCATCATCAAAAGTTTGATTAGAATCTAAATAATTAATGTAAGGCACAGCAAGATACTCAAAATCTTCGTTTATTTTATTGATAGGAAAGACAGCATTGAGAACCTCATCAAAAGAGGTCATGATTACATTTGAACAAGGATAGACACTAAGAGAAGAAATAAGGTAAACATTGGGGTTAGGGGATATTTCAAGAGGTAGAACGGGCGTAGCATGCCAGTTGAGGAGAGGTGTATCAGCAACTTTAATCAGACAGGATGGATCCATTAATGTAGTGCCTGAATGAACCATGCAGAGTGCCAGCCCCAGTATCTGTAAGTTGAAAGAATCTTCAAAATCACTTTCCTCAGTATCTTCGGTATCTTTGATGAGCAGTTGTATGCGGTGTTAGAAAATTTCAGCCCATGGGTAGCTATCTTGAAAAAAGATCTCCATTCCCGGCCTCATCTTCTTGTCTGTGCGGTCATACCATGGTTATGAAAAACCGTAAAAGGGGAAGTCCTCACCTTCTTTGAATAATCGTCCATTTAAGGAGTCTCCTGAGATAGTTCGGATACAGTCTAATCTTCTCTTTGGTCGATACTGGTGGATCATTCTGAGCTCTTGTTCTGATGGTTGATACCCCAAGCCGCAAGGAGGGAAAGCTTTCTTCAGTTTGATGGGCTCAACTATCCCTTGCTGCCTTTGCCCTAGCCCCAGTCCGGGCATGAAGTGCATGTTTTTGAACATCTGCATCATATTGACATTGCCATGAGGGTCATATTCTGGACAAACCCTTTCTTTTAAATCGTCCCCTGCCGAGAGTAGGAGTGGCTCAACTCAGAATCCTGATAGGAGCATATCATTTGACCCGTGTTGTATCTCAAGAATTGGACTGCTGGTGCTTACATCCTCGACATTTCCATCGTCACCCAAAATGGTGATGACTCGCATATCGGTGAAGAACTTCAATTTCTGATGGAGTGAGGAAGACACACCCTTAATATTGTGGAGTCAGGGTCGTCCGAGCAACAGGTTAAAACAAGCTGGGATGTCTATGACTTGGAATTCAACGATGGGGTTTATAGGGCCAACCCCTGTTACAAGTTTTATGGATCCCATCACCTCACGACGGGTATTATCGTAGGCACGTACAGTGGCAGAGGTTGGAGCGAGGTCGCTTTCTTTCAGGCCTAAACACTTGAAGGTTCTCAGAGGGCAAACGTTCAAGGCGGATCCGTTATGGACAAGGGAGAGTGGCACGGCCTTCCCCATAACTTTGACGGAGATGTTGAGTGCATGGTTGTGATTTGGCCCAATTCTAGGGATTTCTTCTTCAAATAATGATAACATTCGGGTAGAGGTAAAGGATCCAACCATATTTACCGCTTCTTCTGGCGTGGTAGAAGGAGGAACTGTGGGTCCAGTGAGCAATTTGATTAAAGAATTTCTGTGTAGCTGGGAAGACATGAAAAGTCCCCATAGAGTGATTTTAGCTTGAGTTTTCTTTAGTTTATCGAGGATCTTTCTCTCCTCAATGGTCATCTCTGGCAGAGGAAGTTTTTCAACGCCCTTCCACTTGTCATTTGTTGGTAGTGAGCTTGGAACCTGGTAATGCCTCCCTGATCTGGTCATGTGATTTACTGAAGAAGGGAAGAACATGAATCCCGTTTCCCTGTTAATCTCTGGTTATTCTGCCACCCTATTTATTTCTCCGATGAGTTCTTCAAATGATATCATCCCACATATGTCGGCTACTGGGCCAGTTCTTCCTGAAGCTTGTTTTTCACTCGAATCTTCGAATTCTCCCCCCCCCCCCCCCCCCCCCATCCGGTGGTAACAATTATGTCTTTCCATGTAAAGTCGATGCATTCCACAACTTCAACGACTTCTTCATACAAGTTCTCCCATTTTGTGGGGATATGTGTGATTGAAGGGACCAAACGCCCTTGTAGCTTCAAAGTGTCAAGTAACCCGGTGATACTGCAAATGTTGTTGGTTTGCTCGAATAATTATGCTATAGTCTGGACAACATCATTTAAGCTGACTTCATCGGTTGGTACCACCCACTTGTTTGAATCTTGGGCCCACTTCCGTGCCTCCAAGAACAGTGTGCTGAACTTCTGGCAATCAATGACCATCTGTGAGGACAATTTCAGCCCGAACTTTAGGAGTTGGTTTAACACCTTTGACAATTCCATACTTCCATTTTCTGAACGGGTACGGACAGTGATGCATGCTCTGGTAAGGAGTTACAGTGCCTGATCAGCGAGGCTAGTAGGGTGTAGGAGGAAATATAGGACAATTTGAAGAGGTTTAGGAGAGTATATGGGTGTGATTTGAGTTGAGGGATCGAAATTTGGGTTTTCTTCTAAGAAGATGGCATTGGCATGATTCGAAAGTGGATTGTGAGTAGTGTTTGGCTTAGGATTGATTGGTGGGGCGATGGTACCCCGATCAATGAGATCTTGGATTATGTTCCGAAGGTGAAAACATTGGTCGGTGGTATGGCCGACAGTTTGGTGAAAGGCGCAATGAGCATCAGTTTTGAAGTTTCTTGGGAGTGGATTTGGCAACGGACGTGGATCCAAGGGTTTGATGAGGTTTTGGCTTAATAGGGCTTGGTAAACTTTAGAGAGGGGATCATGGAGCTCAGTGTATTCCCTTCGAATGGGGGCAGGGAGGCTTTCTGGTGCCCATGATGTGGTTGGTTGAGAGATGTTATTGATGGTTGAAACTGTAGCACTGGCAAGCTTGTCATACTTTCTAGGGGTGAACTGTCTGGACACCTTCTTTGGTTCAACCTCTATTTTAACAAGGCTTTCCTAAATTTCCACTCCAGCCTCTCTGAGAGATCGAAAGTGGGGATAGTATTGTCCTCCCATCGTCGCTCGGACATGGGGCAAGAAGTTCTTATTCACTATGTTGACATGTTCTTCCTCGGATGGCCGATTGGTCATAGTAGTTGCCTACTCCCTCCACCGGGTTATGAAGTTACTGACTGATTCTCCTGAATTCTGCTTGAGTAGCTCTAAATCACGACGGGTTACCTCAAGCTCTTCGTTGTATTTATATTGCGATATGAATTCTCGGGCTACATCCTCCCAGTTACGGATTCTGGATTCCTCAAGAGATAAAAACCATCGGAGGGGACTATCCTTCAAAGTTTGCTGAAATAATTGGGCTATCACTTCTTCAGAATCCCCTAGTAGAGTAATGGAACGATGATAACTGTGAAGATGAACAATTAGGGGTCCACTCCCTTCGAACTTCTCGATATTCGGCATCTTGAACTTCTCGGGTAACCTCGCTTTAGGATAAGGAGACATGTGGGTGTAGTCCATGTAATTCCCAGAGATCCTGACTTGGTCAAACTTTTTGGTGAGCATCTTGAGATCCTCTTTGACTTTATTTAACTCTTCCTCTTTTGGATCAGCGACCATAGGCAGGTTAGCCATAAGCTGGGCAATGTTTGGCATTGGAAGCTGGGCAGACGACGTCCCATTGGTAGGAGGGGCACGTGGAGCGTGCTGATATTCTTCCGAAACCTAGATAGGCTCGGGTAGACCCATATCATGATGGAATAGGGCCTCGAGCTCTTGAGGAATAGGAACTTGGTTTCGTTGCATTTCTCAGACCTCAGTTTGGAGGTTGTCAATCTTGGACACGAGCTGAGCTAGGACTGTTGTCAGATCCGGCTGTATGACTGGGGCTTGATCTGTATTCTCCATGGAAAGTGAATGGATTTCGGACTCGAAAGAAGTAATAAAGGAACGGACGAAACTCCGGGGTGATTTGACTGAAGACCGAAGCCAATAGGGAGTCAGGCCAAGGACTTGCAATCGACCTGAGAAGGCGTAGGATGAGATTTGTTTTTGAGAAAAAAGGAAGAACTATTTTTGGATTTTTGATAAAGAAGGGAGAAATGTTTTTGGATTTTTTATAAAGAAGGGAAAAATGCTTTTGGAGACGGAACTCGGCATGATTATTATGATTAATATGTTCTCACTTGTATTTAATTCTCCTAAATGCAATGCCGGACAGGACCCGAGCCTGGAAAAGTGGGGTTTTCAATATATGCAAAGCTACGATTTGGACTTGTAACCAGGAACACGGATAGGGTCCCATTTTAAAAATGCGCGAAAATTAGGCGACAGACCGACCCAGAATTTCGGCAGAGTTTCAAGTTGAAACCGACAATCTAAAGTGCGTGTCCTAGGTTTAACACCTATATGCGGGTATGCAGTTGGTTGGGTGAATCGGCATGGGTTCCCCCCTTTGGCGTGACTTCCACGATATACGTCTTGCTCTCACGGGCAATCGTTACGTGTGGACAAGCCATTTGATATACCTGAGTGTACATGAATTGCCTCATCATATACCTCGTGGGGACGGTACGTGTGAGTGCGAATTCGATATACTCGGCGTACATGAAAGAATTCCTTGCGATATACCTCCCATCATGACTTCGATCAAGCGGTACAATGCGGGGAAACCGTTCGATATACGTCGAAAGTACTTGGCCAGGGAAGGTGAGAGTCATATCGCTTAGGCTAACTGCGACCTGCTGTACCAGTGCCCATCACGAAGTGACCCTCCAGTTACTGGGTAAAATTTGGTCAAATAACAACTCTTTGGTGATGTCGTGTGAATCATGTATGATTCTTTTATTAGTATCTTATGATGAGAATGCCTTTCTTGATTATGCTAGACAGGGAGAAAAGTATAAGTACCCAAGGTTCACCAATTATGGATGGGTGATGCGTGCAACATGGGGATATATGTGATCCTAGGTGCACGTGGTGTGAAGTGTACATGGAGAAATTTCTACAAGTGTGTGAATATAAGCATAAGCATGGGATACACATGGAAAAGGGGAACATGCAGATATGGGGGAAACATAAACAAATATAGCATCCATACAAAATAGAGTCAAGACCTCGAAATACACATAGTCTCCAGCAGAGTCACCACTGTGGCCATCCCCGATCCTTGCCGCGCTGGGGCGGGCGGGCGAAGGGAGAGGATCCTTCGGGTCCCGCGCATCCCTCTCGGGAGCGCTTCGGCCGGCGTCCTTTGAGATGAGGTCTAAGAACGTAGAGAGATTCAGAGTCGCCAGTCTATTTTGCTCAAAACAAACAAAAGAAAAAAAGGGAAGCCATCCCGAAGGATGGCATCCAAATACATACTGGCGCATGCGAAACCAAAATGATTCGAGAAGGGTTTGGAGGCTTAGTTACAAAATGGGAAGGTGTTAGGCACCCATTCAGCCCTTTCGGTCTCTCATGGATATTTGTTATTTTCCTTTATATTTCCCCCCGTGATATGTGTGCATGTGTATATATATAATGAAGGTAAGAATCCTCGTCTTGTATCATGGAAAAGATAAAGCGAGTCGTCCGTAGGAAGATATAAGCATAATATTATAAAAGTAATATTTATGCGATTACCACTACGTTGATCGTTATAATGGAACGACAACGCATATGGAGAAATACGTCACTAAGGGCAAGTATATAGAATATAAGAAGATTAGATTTAGAGAAAATAGAAAGTAAGAGAAAAAGCAAGAAAATGACTCTAGTCTCGGGTTTTACCCCAAGACGCCTACGTAGCCTATAAAGGCATCAAAGTTCACCTAGTTCGCATATAAAACGAGGGGTGGGGTTTATCCCATAAATCCAAATGGGGGATCTTTTATTTGTGAGTGTGTGTGTGTGTGTGTGTGTTTGTAGAAAAAGTATTTTAGTGGTGAGAAAAGTATGAGAATCCCTTATTTGGAATTTATGAGCAAACCCTCTTTTTCTTATTTTTTGGGTTTTACTTATATGAAAACTAGGATATGTGCAATAATACTAAATAAAAAGTATATTAAGATGTGTGAAATGAGATAATAAAAGTGCTAAGTAAGAAAACAAGTTATTGAGAATTTAAGAGAGAGTTTGAGAAAGTTGGACCTTCTTGAAGATCTTAAGCTTGATCTTGAATGTTGGAGATCAACCCTTGCACTTGGATGATGATGGAGAGTGGTTAATTCACCAAGTTTGATGAAAAGGATGATGAAAAGTGGGAGTAAAAAAGGGATTTGGAAGTTGAAATCACGCTGCTTTCGAGAGAGGTTTCTGGAATTCGTTGAGATTGAATTTTATCAGATTTGGGCTCTCTTTTCAAATGAGGTGAAGGCCTCCTTTTATAGGATCAGGTCACTGCCGATCGGCATAGACCCGTTCCTGCCTATCGGCACCTACCGATAGGCAGGGTTTGGAACCTACCATTTGGCAGTGTGTTTCAGGCCTTTTCAGAAAAATAGCTGTCGAGGGCAAACTGTTGGTCATAATCGTGCACGATATAGACCATTGGAAAGGTAATTTAGAGACTTTCGAATGTCCTTTGGACCGATCCCAGGTTCGGGAGTTGACTTTGGGTCAAATATGGCTCAGAAGCATTTGTCGGTCCATTGGACGACGGGGAATCGCTCGGACGCAAACGGATCGTTTGTCTGCATGGTAAGTTCGAATCACACACGGGGAGGACCGTTGGAAAGGTTAGGAGATGTACTTTGATATTCCAAAGAGTTTGACCCGATTTGGGGAGTTGACTTTGGTCAACCGGGTCCTAGAAGCATTCGGTGACCTCTTGGAGTCAAATGGGTCGTTCGTCCGCATGGTAAGTCAGAATTACGTACGGGATGTATTGTTGGAAAGGGTATTCAGTGCCCTTCGAAGATTCATTCAGCCTCGGTCGAGCTGAAGAGTTGACTTAGGTCAAACGGAGCCCGGGAGCGCTCGATGGCCTCTAGGTCAAGTTTCGAACGCAAACGGATCGTTCGTTCGCATGGTAAGTCAGAATTGTGCACAGGACGGATCGTTGGAAAGGGTATTCAGTTACCTTTAAAGATTCATTCAGTCTCAGTCGAGATGAAGAGTTTGACTTTTTGGTCAAACTGAGCCGGGGAGTGCCCGATGGCTTCTAGGTCAGTACTCGGGACAAGACCTGGGTTTATGGTGATGGAGGGAGGTAATAGGGACCTAGGGAGAGTTAAGGGGTAACAGAATGGGGTGTCTACACCTACCTCCATGGCTTCCAAGAACTTAGGCACAGGGTGGTGAAAAACTTCTTTTAAGCAAGAGAGAAAGTTATGTCCTGGAAGCTAAGTGACGCTGAGCACAATAAATGTGTGGAGGAACTGAGAGTTACAATGAAAGAGAGGGACAGGAAAATGGTTGAGTAAGTTCCATAACTGAAAAGACAGAGACTACGACCGAAGATGACACAAATGAACTGGAAAAGGTCGCAACCTCTTTGTCTCTTGTAAAATTTGTCATTTAGCAAACGTTATCTCGTTATATTTTTTAGGCTACAGCCATAAATTGTAATTTTGAACATATTTTTGGTCTTCCTTATACCCCATGCGGTATTGAACATTTAATTTGCTTATAATTATACGGGGCTGCGACCATTTTGATTCTCTTGATTAATTTTTATGCTTTCCTTCTTTATATGCTTGCAAGTTTTCTTTATCATGCTCCAGACTTTAATTAATTCCATTTTATATAAACTTGAATTGGATGCAGCCACACTTGTAAGTTTGCAACCTCTTCATTTGCACTGCTTTCTACACTTGAACACTTAAATGTTGAATGTGCACTTCTTTGCAATTGAACTTGACATAAGTCTTGCACTCTAGTGTTAGTCTACAGTTGTATGGCATCTTGTCAAAAATCAGTTGTGGCCCCGAAAGGCTGCAGCCCATAACTTGCTTAATTCGAACTAGGATTAGAATTTATGCTATAGAAATGTTGAGTGAATTGAGGAATAACTTCCTTTACTGCGACCATTTAAGTCCTTGTCTCACTTTTTTCATTTTCTGCAGATTCTCTTTGTCTCGTGATGCTGATTAGAATTTGTTTTAACTTTAGATGTTGACTGTAGCTCATCATAGGCTATAGCCATACATTCTTTGCAATCACCTTTGATTTATTGCTTTTATAGTTGATTAAGGAACTGTAAATAGCTATGGCCCAAAAAGGCTGCGGCCATAAGCTTATCTTGTCCAATTGAAAACTTTACTGCAAAACTGCTGGAATGGACTAGGGAGTAAATTCATTTGTTGTGGACAATTAAGTCCTTGGGCCTTTTGTTATGAATGTTGCCGCAGAAATGTAGGATAGGGGGATTGTTGGGAACAAATTCCCTTACCGCAGACGATTAAGTCATTATCCCTCTTTTTATTTTACTGTAGCACTTCCATTGTTTGTTACCTTCTGCGGACTTTCTGAGAGAGGATAGTAGTTATTTTTGTATAGTGGGCAATTGGGAATTATCTTCTATTGCTGCAGACATTTGTCTTTGGCATGCGTTCCTTATTTATCTGCCTTTTTTCTCTTTTCTTGGGGAATTATCAAGCCTCCCTAGGTTAGGTTCATTACCAAGACACCCACGTCTATAATCAGATATATATCAAGCCATCTCTGGCCGAGTATTATGAGCCCTCGTGGCTAATTAAAGCATCCCAAACGCGGAGAACGGGCATTATAAGCCCCTGTGGCTAATTGAAGCATCCCAAAAGTTGAGAACGGGCATTATAAGCCCCCGTAGCTAATTGAAGCATCCTGGAAGTCGAGAATGGGGATTATAAACCCCCTTGGCTAATTAAAGCATCCCGAAAGCTGAGAATGGGCATTACACCCCCTGGTTAATTGAAGCATCATGAAAGCTAAGAACGGGCATTATAAACACCCTGTGGCTAATTGAAGCATCCTGTACTTTTGAATGCTTTTGTAAAGTTAGGTATATTATAGGCCGATTATTTGTGTCATCTTTCTCCTCAATAGACTCTTACTCCCGAAATAAATAATTTTCGAGATTACTGGTCACTAAGTTTCCTTGGAATCTGTTTAAGACGAAGGTCATTCATTAGATTTAAAATGAAGAAAGCAAGTATATATGATAAAATCTATCATTTAATTCATTCATAAATATATCCTTGACTTCGTCAACAGACTACAAAGTTTATGGGAAGAACTACAAAGAGCTTCATAAATAGTAGGAATATAAATGCTTTAAAAATAACACTAGTGTAAGGACATAAATTTCCAATTGAGTCCCTGTATTGTTTTGACTTAATTTCGTGAACAAAACTGTGTTTGTAATATGTCATAGGGAGATGTTTATTTTGTCAAGATCCCACTTGGTCTATGACGTATTGAAGAAATTGAAGACGTTGAGGCAAATCTTCAAAGATTTAATCATGCCTATGTTTACTTGGTGCAAGTTTACTCGTCTTCAAAGTTAATTTCATTCTGAGATCACTCAGGTATGAATGCGTATAATTAATGGTGCTCGAAATTATTTTATAAAAGATAAGGATGTAATTTTTATAAAGAAAAATATTTTTAAATATTTTTAAAGTGTTTTAAAGGTTTAAACTTCATTTTATGATGATAAGCTCGAAATAGAGTTTGACTAACTTGAATCTCTTTGTTAAGAGATGTTTTTATCTGAAAGTCAAACTTTCGCTCTGTCGCTCGAACGACATTGGATCTCGTTCGAACGAGATACAATGTCGCTCGAACGACATGCTTAAGTCATTCGAACGACACATTTTTGGAGGCGACATTTAAATCCTATTTAAACAGTATTTGCGTCATAATTTCGTAAGTGTGCTTTCTGGAAAAAAATTTTACGAACCAGAACCTTGTTTGCACATGTTTTCTAAGGTTTACAAAGCATAAACACATCCTTAGAGTTTGCAAAGATCCGAGTTATCATTCTTATATGTTTACGTGATCTTGCTGCACCAAAGTTGTTTGTTCTACACATTGAACACAAAGGGTTTTGCGGTGAAGAAGCGACGGACATCGTGTTCGACATCGTAGACGAATCAAAGCCATATCGGTGGACACCGAGACATACGTGGAGGCGTGTGTTATGGACAGAGATCGTGGAAGACGGAATTTCTACGTGGGTACTATTGAAGAACGGTTGAAGATTAGAAGGAGCGTCAAGACCCGTGGGGATCGAGTCTTAGTGTAAGGCTAATCTGTCTTTGTAAAACCATTGTTCATAGTGATTGTCTGGCTTGGGCCGTCCGAGGTTGTTTTCCCATTTTTGGTTTTTTCCTCGTACATCAGGCGTTGTGAGTATTCTTTACTTTACTTTACTTGCTTTAATCACTAGATGCATGTTTAGTATTAATCAAGATAAAATTGGTTTAAAGTAAGAATTGGGATTTCACAACTTGGTTTGGTGCATAATTAAAAGTTGGATCTTTTTTCAAAGAAAAATTGGTTTTGTTGAAACGCACACATATCGGGACCCTCTTCAAATTGGTATCAGAGCTAGAAAACATTTTTATTTGTTTTGTGATCCCGTGTGTTTTCAAAGATGAATTCTGGATATAGTGAATTTTCTCGAAATTATGTTTTTAATGGCACTAATTACACTTATTGGAAGATGAGAATGAAATGTGCTTTAAAATCTATTGATGAGCGTGTTTGGCTTGCTGTTGAGAAAGGTTGGACACCCCCTGTCACTATTGTAGGTGAGGTCACTAGTTTAAAGCCTGTTGAGTCATGGACAGAAACTGAACAAAGACTTGCACAATATAATTCTATGGGTCTGCACGTTATTTCTTCACATCTTACACAAGAAGAATATAATAGAATTATGACTTGTGAAACATCAAAAGAGGCTTGGGATATTTTGGCACTCACTCACGAGGGCACTAGCACGGTTAGGGCGTCAAAACTTCAAAATCTCACTACACAGTTTGAGACCATTAGGATGTTAGAGAGTGAGACCTTTTATGAGTTTTATGTTAGGTTGTCCAATATTATCAACTCGTCGTTTAACCTAGGTGAGAAAATTCCCGACAACCATGTCATTAAGAAAATTCTTAGGTCGTTGCTTAGTAGGTTTGATGCGAAAGTGACCATTTTAAACTTCTTGGGTAGGTTAGAGTCAACGAACTAGAAGATATTGTAGGTGACTTACAAACCTATGAAATCGACATGATTACCTCCAAGCATGTGCCTAAGAAAGAAAAGGGTATTGCTTTGAAAACCCGAAAGGAGGAAATTAAAGTTTCGGATTCCGATTCCGATTCCGATTCCGATTTTGAGGATGTTGCTTTGTTGGCAAAGAAATTTAAAAAATTTATTAATTTTCAAAAGCATTCGAAAGATGCCAAGAAATTTGAAAAATTCAAGAACAACAAAGTAGATCCCGCCTCTAAGGATAAGTTTGAGAAGCCTACGAGAGATGAGTCGGATAAGTGTTTTGGGTGTGAGGGGTACGGTCACAAGGTTAAAGAGTGTCCCACTAGACTTAAGAAAGAGGGCAAGCAACCCGTTGTCTATAGTGACACCTTAAGTGATAGTGAACCGGAAGAGGGAGAGAGTTCCCCCATTGAGTGTAACTTTACTGCGTTTATGGCATGTCATATGAGCGACAACGACAATTCTCATATGAATGACTATTCCGAGGAGGTTTTGAGTGTATCCCATGTTATTGAGGGAGAAGAGAGTGACGAGGAGGAGGTTGATGTGAAAGAGTTGCAAAATACGTTTAATGAGTTGTATGCCGAAACGGTGAAGGTGAAAAAGGCTAACTCAAAATTTCAATCTAAGTTGAATGTGCATGCCATAAAAATTAATGATAGTTTGATTGAGGATCTTAGGGCACGAGAAAAGAAGTTTAGGGAGAAACTAGAGTTTGTGGAGAAAGAGAGAGACAATCTCCGTGGTTTGATGGAGTCCTTGGAAAAGGAGATTTTAGAATTTGAGGAGACTAGGCGTCTACTCGAGTCTAGGAATCTTGAGTTGGAGGAGAGGTTGAAAGACTCGTCTAGAGTCAAGTTTGATTTGGAGGCTAGGTCAGAAAAGTTAGATAAAATCCTAGGCACCGTCCAAATTAAGGGAGATTTGGGAGGTATAGGTTTTGGTGAGAGAGTTGTTCCCATTCCCCTCGCACGTGTGAGAAACACTAGGATGGTTAGAAAAGGTCCACATAAAGGTAATCATTCCCACCACCGCTACTCTTGCACGTTTTGTGGTAGGAAAGGTCATCTTAGGCGTTATTGTTACGACCTTAGACAAGATCCTAGGAAGTTTAGGAATAAAGTTGCCCCGGTTCCCAAAACCCCCATGCGCCGTTTTACACCTACTTGGGTTAGGAAATTGTCACACCCCGCCTAATTCTGGCGTCGGCTGCCACCAAAACTAAGCCGAGCGTGAACTAAATAAATACCATTCTTAGCATGAGACATAACTAAATCAGTCCATAAGATAAATAATTGGTCAATCTCAAATGATCACAAATAACTAAGCGATAAAAGATCCATCACATGCTAACTCCAAAAATCCAATCTCCAATAATGGTTAAATAAAATCTGAAATAATCCCAAAATAAATCCTCTAAACAACTTTGGAACCGAATGGCCCAATAAAATTCAAATGAAGTCTCATAATACGACTGGAAAAGAAAGTCTAACTAAACTATGCCATAAAGTAAATAACTCCAGCTGCACCTCCAATGATAACTCCGATAAACTTATACAGCTTCTCCAAATTCTAATCCTGAAAAAGATTAGTCAACGCATGGGTTAGAGCCAAAGCCCCGAGCAAGAATACACACTACTCCCCTCAAATAGGATCCTTGAATCCAGACAGTAGCATTATACGCAATAAATATCACAATAGAATATTTTAAATTAAACGGGATAATTAAACGCAATAGATATAAATCACTAACTACCCGCATAAATCCCCATTTATAAAGGCACACCAATATGATTTTAATTTCCCAAGTCCCACGACGTTAATTTCATTAAATTAACCAACTTTTATTATATCCTCATTTTATTATGGCGGTCCTCCCGCCTCGGGTGATTTCTCCACCAAAAATACACATCCCCTCGTCAAAACGCCGACTGGCCCGTTTAAACTGTCGGCCCTCGCTGATTGACGAGGTTCCACACACGACACGACATAAAACGCCGGCTGGCCCGTTTAAACTGTCGGCCCTCGCTGATTATGTCGCCAATATATTTTAATACCCGTCTTATTATCTTAGGTATTAGTTCTCAATTTCTCAATTCACAATTTATAATTTACCCCACCTTTTTATCGATGTGAGATCCTCAAAATATCCCTTAGTCCCATACCTAAGGGTTCCCAAGTCATCAATACGTCCTAACTTATGTATAGGAATATTTTCTAACATAAATCATAACCTAGTCTCATACTTAGACAAGTGTAACGACGATAAAGTAATAAAAATCAGCCCACCCTCAAGGTGTTAAAAATGCAATAATCTTCCCTCACTAGTCCCATTCCTAGAAGGCATTCTAAAAATATAGGGGGAGCAAAAATACCCAAAAACCCATCGTCACAAGGAAATATAATAATACCAAAAAGTCACACAACCACGCTTGATTAATCAACGTATAAAACTACGCATGATAGCCCAATTCAATTAAATCTTTAATTTAATTATCACAACGTCAACAATACCCAAATAATCTCATTTAATTATTTTAAATTAAATATACCAATTTTTCATCATATATACATCAAAAACCAAATTTCATTATCTCTACATGTATTACATGAGTTATACGCACCCAAAAATTATTTATTTTAAAACTAGGGTTTTTCTATATGCAACCTACACCAATAAAACCCAAAATCACTCATCAATCCTACGTACCCAAAGGGTTATGAATATTATTCAGATTAAAAGATTTTATAAAAACAGCCCCATAATTAGTATTCACTTTTTCTAATTAAGTTACTAATTATTTTTAAGAAAACATGTAATTAAGTGCTTAGGCGACACTTAAAACGCATAATACTAAAGGAAAAGAATAGAGTATTCATGCCTGAATAAAAGTTGGTTTAGAAATCTGATCTTGAATGTGTATTCCTCTCAAAAATTTGATAAAGATTCGTTCTTGACGCGTCTTGAGAAAATCCGGTTAATCTTGACAAAACTTGAGTTGAAAGTTATGTAGAATGGGGCTAGGGTTTTGAGGTTGAAGAAGATGAAGAAGATGAGAGGATTCTGATTTTTGAGAAGTCTAAAGTGTGTTTTAAAAGATCTAAACTCGTCACTTTATGTTTATATACCAAAAATAATTAGAGTCCTAATCACTTGAAATTTTAGTATGTTGTAGCGAACGGCGAGACAGGACTGCTGACAAAAATTCAGCTTGATCGGACGGTCAGATTTCTAAAAATATTATTTTTACTAGAAAGTTTTATGTTTTGAGGACTCTTAGAGAGTTTTATATTTTGAGGACTCTTCTAAATAATAAAAATTCAATTAAAACTCCATTTTAATTCCGATTCCAATTCCGTTTGAAAATTTATTTTTCAAATATAAAAATCAACACTTTAAATTATAAAATTTATAAAATCCAAAATTTCATTTTTCTCCGATTTCCAAAATTAATTTAAAAATTCCCATTTAAAAAAAATCCGGGTTGTTACAGAAATCAGATTTAGTAGCGTTTGGAATTAAACTTCATGATTCTAGTTTGGGTGCACTTGATTCTTCTCATGCTAAATCTAAAGGATGAAAGTGTTGCCATGTTTGTCATATGCTAGTTTGCTTCATGATATATTCATTGCTAGTATTATGACACGTGTATCATTTTGTGTTATAGTTTTCATTTGTTTGAATCCTATTTAAAAAATACATAAAGATTTTATTTTTGACAAAACTTTTGAAAATCCAAAAAGATTTTTCTTTTCTTTGAGTCAAAATATGTTTGAAAAGCCAAAAAGATTTTCAGTTTTTGTTTTTGAGTTTACATGTTTGATGTGGCATAATGGTGTGCTTGGACCCCCCCCCCCCCCCATCATTTCATTATCCATGTGGCTAGGACATTTGGTCATTATTATCGATACTTAGAATGATCTTAACCATTGTTTATATGGGGTTGTTTCGAAGTTGATATGCATCTTGATTCGACTTTGTATATATGCCAACATTGCACACATGCACGAGTTTATATGGATGTTTGACTTCTCTTGCATATTTGAATTTGGTGAGGCGTTCTTATCTCAATCTTGTCATTTATGCGTAAGTAGACTTAAGAAGAAGTGTGCATGTAATAACCGTTTACCGTGAGGATTTAAAATTGGTAAAAATGTTGAGTGATTCACGAGAAAGGGCTGCGAGAGTTCAAATTTAACTCGTCTTGAAAGCCACCGTTTAAAAGAGCCCAAAAGAAAATGAAATATGCTATAAAAAGGGCCAATAAGATTTTCTCTAAGTTGAGAAAGCTAGAAACCTCAAAAGAACTTGAAAAGTATGTTTATATGAGGGTGTTTGGTTGGAGAAAATTTAAACGGGTTTGCACAACTAATCCTAAGGTTGAAACATTGCAATTTGACGCTATTGTTTGTAGAATCGTCAAAATTCTGGATTTGTGTGCATGAAGTATGTTTAGTTCACTAAGCTCACACTTTAATTGTCATTTGGCTATGATAAAGTTTGATGATTTATCGCTATCAATTAGAGCTTCTTGATCGTTTCGATGTGTTGGAATTGTGACTCATTTGTTGTAGTTTCACGCCCATACATTCCATGCCCATGTTTGAGCACATCGGTACTATGTTTGCATGTAACTCGCATTTTAAGTTTTTATGAGTTTTTGCGTTTTGTGCGAAAAGCTTACTGTTTTAGCACTGTTTTGCTTATGTCAGTCCCTTCCTGGAATTTTTTTGTGTAAATTTTTTCACTGGGCAATAATTTATATTATTTCTTGGAAACTGGGAAATTTTGGCAGATCGCGCGAAGTTGTTCTAACGACATTGCATCTCGCGCGAACGACTTCTGTCTTCATTCAAGCGACTTCCTCATCTCGTTTGAGCGAAGTCCCTGGCTCATTCGAACGATAGGGTGAAAAATTGCTTCTGATTGGTTTGCAGTCCTCTGACTTAATTTGATATATTTTTGGTACTGCAGGAAGCATTTTTTGGTTTAATTGGTTTATATGCAGGTTCTTTTATGTTCCAAATTGATATTTTGCATATATGTCCGTTTATCACACTTGATTGGATTGCTATACTCTTTGTGTGATTCCTTGGTGTACTAGCTATTGATTAGTCATCTCTTGATCATATTTAGCCGGTTGTTTCATGTTTATCTAGCGGTTTTCATTTTTTTCAAAATTGGTATCAACTTGATTCTATTAGGTATCATATTCTCCTGCTAGATATTTCATATTGGTTTATCTTTTCACCGGATTGTCTATTCGAGACAAAAAGGGGGAGAGATTTGGTACGTGATGTAGGGGGGATTTGTTGAACGCTTCTTTCTGATATTGTTTCAAATTAGTATCAAATAATTGCTCACATGTTTCAAATGATTTGTTCTTATTAGAAATATAAATTGCTATCATTTGTTCCTCCATACTTCACTGGGTATCTGTTTGTTTGTTTCATGTCTGTAGGAATGCCTCAACGATTCTAGATTTTAAGTCTACATCACATTCAGACAGTTCATGCTTGCCGGTGCTACATATAATAGTCCGTGTCCTGTAATTTTTTATTATTGGGTTTATGGGATGGGATTTAGGTGTCATACGGCTTGACGGCCCGGTTAGGCATTTCACTGGTTTAGTTTTGTCCCGGAATAGTCAAAGGGGGAGATTTGTAAGGACATAAATTTCCAATTGAGTCCCTGTATATTATTTTGACTTAATTCCGTGAACAAAACTCTGTTTGTAATATGTCATAGGGAGATGTTTATTTTGTCACGATCCCACTTGGTCTATGACGTATTGAAGAAATTGAAGACGTTGCGGCAAAGCTTCAAAGATTTAATCATGCCGATGTTTATTTGGTGCAAGTTTACTCGTCTTTAAAGTTAATTTCATTCTGAGATCACTCAGGTATGAATGCGTATAATTAATAGTGCTCAGAATTATTTTATAAAAGATAAGGATGTAATTTTTATAAAGAAAAATATTTTTAAATGTTTTTAAAGTGTTTTAAAGGTTTAAACATAGTTTTATGATGATAATCTCGAAATAGAGTTTGACTAATTGAATCTCTTTGTTAAGAGACGTTTTTATCTGAAAGTCAAAGAAAGATAAACTTTCGCTCTGTCGCTCGAATAACATTGGATCTCGTTCGAACGAGATTCAATGTCTCTCGAAAGACATGCTTAAGTCGTTGGAACGACACATTTTTCGAGGCGGCATTTAAATCCTATTTAAACAGTGTTTGCGTCATAATTTCGTAAGTGTGCTTTCTGGAAAAAAGTTTTACAAACCAGAACCTTGTTTGCACATGTTTTATAAGGTTTACAAAGCGTAAACACATCCTTAGAGTTTGCAAAGATCCGAGTTATCATTCTTATATGTTTACGTGATATTGCTGCACCAAAGTTGTTTGTTCTACACATTGAACACAAAGGGTTTTGCGGTGAAGAAGCGACGGACATCGTGTTCGACATCATAGATGAATCAAAGCCATATCGGTGGACACCGAGACATACGTGGAGGCGTGTGTTGTGGACAGAGATCGTGGAAGACGAAATTTCTGCGTGGGTACTATTGAAGAATGGTTGAAGATCATAAGGAGCGTCAAGACCCGTGGGGATCGAGTCTTAGTGTAAGGCTAATCTGTCTTTGTAAAACCATTGTTCATAGTGATTATCTGGCTTGGGCCGTCCGAGGTTGTTTTCCCGTTTTATGTTTTTTCCTCATACATCCGGCGTTGTGAGTATTCTTTACTTTACTTTACTTGCTTTAATCACTAGATGCATGTTTAGGATTAATCAAGATAAAATTGGTTTAAAGTAAGAATTGGGATTTCACAACTTGGTTTGGTGCATAATTAAAAGTTAGATCTTTTTTTAAAGAAAAATTGGTTTTGTTAAAACACACACATATCGGGACCCTCTTCAACTGGGCATGCGCTTAGTCCGCGGCTTTGAATTACCTCAGCATCCCCTGCCTAACCAGCCTCTTAATGTCATTCTTTAGGGAAAAGCAGTTGTTGGTGTCATGGCCATGATCTCTATGGAACTCACACCATTTTTCTCAGTCCCTTTTGTGCGGTGGAGACGTCAGCTTCTCAGGCCACCTGAGCAACTTCTCTTCTTTGATGAGCTCAAGAATTTCTTTAAGATCGTAAATTAGAGGTGTGTATTCCTCATAGGATCTCTCTGTATTTTTCTCCTCTTATTTCCTCTTTTTGGCTTTGGTTGTGGCTCTTGCGACTGTTGTTGCTTCTGCCACTGCTTCCACTGTTGCTTCTGCTGATATGGCCACAGAAGTGGGTGTTGTGATCTCAGATGTTGCGGCCCTAGGCCTCGAACTGAAGGCTATAGATTCCAACATCAATACTCTCTGCGCCAGGAAGTTGAGATGGTGCTGGAGTGAGGCTTGGTTGTCGTATAAATGGTTGATGTAGTTGTACAACTAAATTATCTCATCATTCTGTTGTAAACCTGATTCGGAGATTTCTTCCATTACTTATGAGGTGTTAATCTTTATATATATATATATATATATATATATATATATATATATTCTGAGATGAACTAAACAATGGTGATAAATCAAGAGATGTAGAGAATGAACAAAGTATACTAACAATGATACAGACTTTGAGAATCTGCAAAATTATTTTATTGTGGCCGCGGCTCAAGGTACACATGTAGGTATTGTCGTGGCCTTATCAAGGTAATTTACCCCATAACTAAGTCTGAGGACACTTTGCAATAAGTTCAATTTTCCCAGGAACTGTAAAAGCTGTATAGACAAACTACTTTAAGAGGGTTGCGACATTAAGGCAGTTAAACCACCAGGTCACATCCTGCCTGAGGCAGTGAAGATGTGGTACCAAGATTGAACCCAAAACATGAGATTAACTCTTAAAAATGCACATAATATGTCTACTAGGAGTTTACCAAGGGCAAAATAGACTTTAGATGCACAAAATGGTACAAATCTAGTAGTAAATTGTAGATCATGGGTGCAAAGGACATAAATGATTAGGTAAAAATTTTCCCTAGTTACCTAGCTCATTGATGTTATTTCCCTTTGTGATTTTCAATACTTATTTTGCAAGGTAACATCATCGGGGTATAAAAAATAGATCTAGGGTCATAAAAAAGAAGACCAATAAATAGATCTGAAAAAGAACAATCCCTTTTCGGGGTTCCATGTGCAAAAACTCGAGTCTTGCAACCCATATTACACTTGTGAGATAAAGGCCAGGGACCCTCATGGATGAAATAAGGCGTAAAGAATCCTAAAATGTAAAAAGGAAACTATATTTAATACCTTGTTTCCCTCATACGGCGCCAAAAATTATGGTGCGAGAAATCGAACACAAGTCATTCTCAAGCATCATGTCAAGTATTGAATAAAAGTAAAGTAAATAATAAGGGAAAGAACACAAAATATAGAGTGGTTCGACTATAAAAATGAGCCCATGTCCACTTTGATGCTCTACTATCATTATATGCATTATATGATACGAAGTTGTGCCATTAGAGGCATACAAAATAGAGAAGGTAAGAGAGTACATGAGATTAGCTAAGTTGGCAACCCTGGATGTAGCCTGTTGAGCGGAACGGCTGCGACGGGGAGTGAGCCCCCAGGTATGATGTTCCCAAGAGAGAGAGAGAGATGAGAGTTTTGTATGGATTTTTCCAGCTAGCCTCCTCCCAATAGTGAGGTTAGCACCTTTATTCATAGAAGTTATAAAGGTGTGTCACGTGCCTGGAGCACGTGACATGCGGATAAGTAATGCGAATGTGGAATCCTTCTAGAAGCTGAAGAGATATCAAGGGACCAATGTTGGAGTATGTGCTGCTGCCTGTGTGAACCTAAGACAACGATGAGTGTCTAAAGAAGTATCGCAGCCTGTATGTGTCCAAATAACGGTTAACCCTGGCCAAGGCCTCCTGTGGAATGAGGCCTAGTAAGTACAAGGTGTCGCGGCCCGTTGTTAAGACCCATGACCATAGATACCATATTGGGCATATCAATGGAACTGACCAGCAAAGACACCGTGCTCCATGCTCTACAAACTAGTTAACCCAACTCTCTACAGATGGGCAGAAGCTAAAGAAAGTTCGGATAAAAAAATTGGGCATAATCGCCAAGGGATATTCAGGAGGGGCCTCCAGACAAAATATCTCTGCAAAACACATGAACAACATTACCATACTCCCACTCAGATTGTTGGAAAGATCCTCCTTGCAAGTATTCAAACCATTAAGGGTCTCAACCAGCACCACCGTCGGAGGATTGTGGCGATAAGATATCCAAGGCATTATCGCATCCAGCTGGGGATCTATTATTAAGTCCCCCATCACCAACGAAATCCTCGAGTAAGGCTCAAGGCAACAGCTTCAGCAAAGCCAACATCCTTGAAACCCCTCAAGCACACTGAATACATAATCGTAGAGGAAAAATAGCCCCTTCGATAACCAATGGTTGAGCTGTCGCGGGATAAATGTAAAGCAACTTTGATAGAAATACCCGGGGAGAACGAAAACAATCAGACATAGCCGCTGCCATAATGGGGATGACCCCCAATATTGTCGAGAACTACTCGTAGGTGGGACAAACCTCGTTCAGGCCAAAATGAAAGATATGGTCCTCGGGGTACCAGGACTGTAACACTACTGCGAAGATGTTCCAGTCTATGACCCAATTACGCCACAGAGAAACCCGACGCAAGTTAAAAGCATCGCAATAGACATTGTATAAGCACATGGGTTCCAGACCATTAAGGTAATAAACAAATCCTTCATACATGGGAAAATACTTTTAAGAATTAGAAATATGAAGCAAGAAGAGAAATGTGGGTATTGGTGGAAGAAAGCACATCCCACACCCCTCTTTTTATACTCAAAATCCTTGACAAAAGACAAGAGCTCTGTAAACCTGATTAATTCTCAGCTATGCAGGAGTATTCTTATGTGCAGGAAAGTGCAATCAAAGCTTAGGAGTGATTTGACTTGAACCCTGGCCGATAGGCAGACCAATGGGTATACTGATCGGCAACCCCTATTTTTGGAAAACCCTTGTCTCCTTTTACCCAAAAATCAATTTCCAAAAACACATTTCTCCTACTTTTTCTCAAAATAAGCCCCTTCAATGGGAAAACTCCTTACAACCAGACCTCCAAGGCTTTAATCTATTCAAAAATTCCAAAATATACACGATTTTCATATTTTTTTAATCAAAACAAAACCTGAGCGGCAAATTAAAGTGTATGTAAAATAAGCCACTAAATCAAGATAATGAAATAAAAGATGCATCATTTTTGCCTTCTTGGATCTCTCTTTTTAGGTACAACACCAATACATCAAGCATACTGATGAGTGCCTTATTTTGTATGAATTATTCCCAAATATAGACCTTGTTAGGCTATTTGTATCATAAATAATGAGCTTTTAGAACAGTTTTCGTAAAATAAAAGAAAAATGCAAGTTTGAATAAAATTTGAGTTAAAAATACAATTTTAATAACCTGAAGGGGTGAAATCATAATTTTTCAAATTTTATGGGCCTAAAAATAATTTTTAAATGCTTATCTTGGCAAAATAAAGTTATTTATAAAATTTGGTTGAATTCCGAATTAAAACGAACAATTTATGAATTTCGAGGGTTAATGTAATACTCCGTATTTCTACGTATTTATGATTTAATTAATTGAGAAATTAACCGAAAAAATACGTTTTAGTTAAATTACATGTGTGACGTAATTTAATGTGATTAAATAATAAATGTGTGATTAAATATTAATCGAGAGACAGAGACCGATTAATATTATATTGTGAGATTTACTATATATGTGAATAGTAAATGTTGATAGTTAATTTGTACGACATAGCGAGTGATAGGGGTGGCCATAGGCCCGAGGCTCGCCAAGCCCGCCCAGCCCGCCCAATAAAAAAATAGGGCTTGGGTAAGGTGAATAGGCCCGCAAAGCAGGCTTGGCAAAATTTTATAGGCCCGATTTTTTTTCGAGCGGGCTTGGGTATGAGTTCTTAAGCCCGATGAGGCCCGGCCCGGCCCGAGGCCCGAAATATATATATATATATATATATATATATATGCGGGGGGGAACTTTTATAAATATAAAAACGTATACCAAGTCTTTTCATGTAGAGTGAGAAACTTTATATATGGACTTTGTAATATATGGAGTTTAAAACATATTTTTAATTAAAAAAAATCGTCTTTAAATAAAAAAAAAATAGGTATTTTAATTTTAAAAAAATATTTTAATTAACATAATAAGGCCCGATCGGGCGGGCCTGGGTAAAGAGCTTCCAAATCTGGGCGGGCTTGGGATTACATAATAAGACCCGATCTAGGCCCGAGCGGGCTTGGAATAGCACTTAATTTTTCAAGCCCGGACCGAGCCCGACCGGGCCTGCCCAGGCCCGGCCCACGGCCACCCCTAGCAAGTGATATGGACGTGCTTGATTATATCTCAACCGAGTGTCGCGTGTACACTAAAATGAGGGTGAGATAGAAAATTATTTTTAAGTGACTCAAATGATAATTTAGAGGTCACAGATGATTCTGAAATGGTCGAATTAGTCAAAATAGTATACCCGGGGTACTAGTCGGGTACCGGGGCATTTTTGGACTAAACTGGGACTGTACAGGGGCGTTTTAGTCTTTTGGCATATGAGGGTGAGGAGACCTACGAATTTTCAAACTCTAAATTAGATTATAAGAGTTGGAGGCTAGGGCTAGAGGAGAGAAAAACACACAAAATCCATTAGAGAGAAGAGAGAAACAATTCTCAAAGCATAAGGAAGAATTGGTGAATGATTCAAAGGTTTCTTGCACCACAAACTAGTTGGGGAAGAAGATTAGAGGAGAAAGACAATCAATCACCAACAACAATCACGAAATCAGATTATCTCCGAATAAGTCAAGTGATTATTTGCAAATTATTTTGAGTTATAATATCCATGCATAGGATTTATGAATAATTGATTTTTTATGAATATTCTTGGAGAAAAAGAATTAATTAATTGCATGTTTGGGTAGAAATAGCATGTAGTTAGATTTACATCTGTAAAGGACTGAAATCAGAGGAACCATGATTGTTAATATGATTTAAAATCTGGGGTTTATGATCTAAAATATGGGAAGAACATATTTTAAGGGATCTTGAATAATTATAGGATTTGAATTATTCTGGGCTAATTTGTGGGGATTTATGATATTTAAATCGTTGGAAATCATCCTAGAGTGTGTAGGAATGGCTAGGAATAATTGATGGCAAGTTTTATGTATTATCATGTGAGCTTGGTAATTTGAACAAGTGACTAAACGCATAAAGTGACGAACAACGTTCTGTACCTGGTCGATCGATCGATCGACTGATGAATGTCGATCGATCGACACCAGCAGTTTTTGGAGAATTTCGTTGGTTGAGTTCCAGTTTATTTCTCAGCTCTCGAGGGGAATTTTGGTGACAATATTATACCTATATAGGTACTTAGATAAGACAAATTGGTATATTGTTTAGGTCCGATACGACCATTGAGAGTAAGACTTGGACTATGGACCGACGAGGATAAACCAATCGAGTAGTGCATCGGGAATTTAGGATTTGAGTTACGGAGTGAGTTAAGTCAATCCAAGGAGTATACCAGTAGGTTAGAGATAGATTAACTACTGAAATATATGGAGGGGTAACTAGGGTCCTTAGAGTTGTGTGAATACTCAATTAAAATGCGATAGTGAGATAAATCGTAAATTAATAAGTACGGTGGATATTTGAAAATATTACGTACGATAATGATTACTAGGTTGTGTGATTACCTATTGTATTAAATACTAAGGTGGAGTGAATACCTAAAGTACAATTGATCATACTAGGGTCGAGGTAGGTTTCCGAACTAGTATGTGAAAATAATGATATCTAAAGAGTACGGTGAATAGTTAAGTGATAACCCGAATATAATTATGATAAATTATGTTTAAATCATGATTAGCTTATGTGATATGGATAATATGTTATTATTATATATATTGTTAAGTTATTATGTTTAGTCTAATCTTACCTTCATAAATCATGAAATATTGAATTAGTCGCAAACACAAATTTGTGAAGTCTTCGGTAGAAATGTTCCAGTTCAGGACTCGTTTTGGCCGCTATAATATAATAATTGACTGGAGGTGAAAACTAGATAGTTGTATATATATGAGTGAAGTTTGTAACACAACAAACGGTGTGTAAAATATGGGTCCGAACAAGAAGTTGTGCGGGAATTACGAAACGGGGATATATTTGTCAATTCGTTAAATGATATTTCGTCTTATTAGACTAACAAATGGTGGATTTTGATTGGTTAAAGAAGGAAGTGGGTTTTGGACGACTTTAAAGTCTCGGTATAATCTCCTTCTTCAGCATTTTTCATCCATTAAAGACTTTGGCTTGAGAGGAAGAAAATTTAGAAGTTTAGGAAGAGAAATTGAGGAGAACATTTTGAGAAAAATTGTGGGAAATTACGGAAAAGTCCTTAAGGTAATCTATATGTAAATCTTGTTATTTTTCTTGTGTCGTGATTAATTAGTACAAATCATATATTATTTATAGAACTTTCATGCCTTTTTTTATATGTATGAATAGATGCAAGTTTACGCAAAGATTGAACGTGTAAACCCTTAGAATTGCTTTGTTTAGAAATCTTATTTATTAAAACTTCCATATCTTTTTGTATGCTTACTATAATTGATTGATTCCAATTTTATATTAAAATATACTCATATATGTATAGCATATCCAAAAATCATGTTAAAATACGAAGAAATGAATCTTGGGTGACGGTTTGAATTCGGGTATGAAATCTTCCCCAAAAGAGTAAATATGCTCAACATATGTTAATTGTATTGCTTGACATAGAAAATGAGCTCAAAAAATTAGAAAACTTTAACTTTATATTTTTTAATATGCTTATTTATTTTGGGTGAAATATCATAGAAAGTTATGTTGTAGAAAAATTATGAAAATTCTTGGAAGTTGAATGAACGATAAAAGAGCCTATAGGGCAGATTTGCTATGTAGTTAAGAAATGGTCCTATATTGCTCTAGGAAACTTGAAATGATGTGATGTATTTTTAATTGGAATACCAATATGATAAGGATTTAATTATTAAGAATAAATGAATATATGTTTGGTCTATGATTTGGATATGACAAATATATTAACATGAATTTGGATGGAACTTCATTTATGATGAATGATTTTAATAGAATCATATGATGCTTATGAATTGAGTTATTTTCAAGTTATTCTTTAAATTTTTAATATTCTTATGATGATACTAATATTGTAAGAATTATAGGAAGAGAAGAATAATCAACAAAACAAATACCGAATAAAGGCAAGGGAAAAGCCTGATTAAATCTCCAAGGTGAGTGTACTTATTATTTGTTTCATATATAAATATCGATATAGATCTAAGAGAGGATTTGTTTGAATACTTCGGTATTAAAGATTTGTTTGGATATTAAAATATCCAAGGTTTATTTAGGTCTTATGATCCAGGATTGGTTTGAATACTTCGGTATTCAGGATTTATTTGGATATTAAAATATCCAGGATTTGTTTGGATCTTATGATGCAGGATTGGAATTGGACAAAGATCTAATTATTTCATTTGCCTTATGGCAAGGATTTGTTGGAACTTATGTTCCAGGATTTGTTATTGCTAACGGGCAGGATTGTTTGGATTTCATATCCACAGATTTGATATAAAACTCTTATTTTGTAGCAGGGCAGGATTATTTGGATTTTATATCCACATATCTGATAAAGAATTGTTATTTCATTTCAGGGAAGGAGTAACTCACTAAGCTTAATGCTTACGGTTTATATTTTAATATTTTTAAGTCTGTATGTTGCCGATTAGGATATCATATGATCGGTGATTTGAGAGTTGCACCATTAGAAGGATCTGGGGATTAGACGTGGGGATTTAGTCATTGTCACAGAGGTTTTACTACACTCGCACATATTATATATTGAGTTAGCATGGATTGATTTGATGATTTTAATATTTAATCATAGCCAGTCGTAGTATAACATGTTCATTTAATTATGACTCTGATGTTAATTACGTTATGGTAGAAAGAACATGATTATGTTTATTATACATGTAAAAAAATATTGATAAATGAATTTGTAAGGACATTTTGTCCAACATACTTGTATATGTCATTAGCCGTAACACCGTTGAAGAAATTCATGTCCATATGCTCATCAACGGATCCAAATATCAAAAGGAGAAAAGAAATCAAGGAAACAGACCGGACCGATCCGGTCCAGATAAAAGAACCGATCTGGTTCATCCGGACCGATCCGCCTAAAGGTACCGGACCGATCTGCTTGCTGAGGTGAAGCCAGTGTTCCCCGGATCCATAACGAACCGATGAAGGCAAAAAGGCCGAACCGATTTGATGCCAACCGGATGGATCCGGTTTCAGAAAAAGAACCGATCCGAGTTTACCGGACCGATCCGCCTAAGGGACCGGACCGATCCGACGAGGATAGACTCTGCCAGATCGTGTTGCAGATTTTTTAGGGTTTTGACTCCTTATTTAAACCACGATCAGTAGTTGGTTTTCTTAAGACTTTTCAACGATTATCAGAGCATATCAACCCTAAAGTCTTCACCTATTGAGTCCTATGATTCTAGGTTTTTAGATTCACACATCTTCCATATCTATGTGAATCAAGTTTTGTAACCCAAGAACACCATTGCTGTTGTTCAACCTTTGTGAAGTGGACCGCTTCTTCCTCTTCATTGCAGCCCTACTGAACAGGGATAGTTCCAGCCGCCAACCCTACTGGAAAGGGATATTCCAGCCGCGACTACAGAATCCGATACCCGAGGGTAATTCTTAGTCAACCTGTATTTCATTGTAATCCGATTGTAAACCGTCTTTTACAAATTATAGTGATATACAAATGGTTTTGCCCCTGTGGGGGATTTTTCCTTAAACTTTGTGTGTTGAATATTTATTGCATGATTTCATATTGTTTCAATCACACCTAGTTGCATGCTTAGGGTTAATTTGGGTTAAAAATGGTATTTATTATATTATTTCTTAATTGAACGCAAGCGCCAACTCTTTCAAATTGGTATCAGAGCAGGTTACGCCATTCTATCGCGTATTCCTTACTTCCGCAAAAATTTTCTAAACATATCAATTTTTGAAATAAATTGATTTTTGAAAAGAGCGTGTTCATATGGAGAAGTCATATTATAAAATGCCTATTTTTGACGGGTCAAATTATGCTTATTGGAAAGCCCGTATGAGGTCGGCTTTAAAAGCCATTGATGAACGTGTCTGGATTTTGGTTGAACGAGGGTGGACTCCTCCCTCCATCACTGTTGATAACGTGACAAATTTGAAACCTGTCACGACTTGGACCGAAGATGAATTTAGATGTTTTGAGTGCGATGGGATAGGGCACAAGAAATTTGAGTGTCCCACTAGACTTAAGAGAGAGGGCAAGAAAGTTGCTATGCCCACTTCTCTAAGTGATAGTGAGGGTGATAATGGTGATGATAGGTTGATCCAAAATGCCTTTAGAAAGTTGTTTATCGAGACCATGGAAACAAAAAGGTCTAATAGGATCCTAGGTCTTCGGATTGGTGAGTTGAAGGGAGAGAATGATGAGCTTAAAAGGGAAAAAGGTGACTTGACCAACATGGTGTCTAGTCTGACGACACGTGTGTCCCATCTTGAGGATGACCTCAAACAAGCACGGGAAGTTCAAGTCACATTAGAGAATTCTCCCGAGCCTATATCCACCATTGTGAGTGAGTCCCATGGGTGTCCGTCTAGGAATGTTCATCCCAAAATTGTTGATAAATTGCTTCCTAGACCGGTTTATGTTTGCTCCTACTGCAAGAAGCGAGGACATCTTAGGGAATTTTGTTCTAAGTTGGGTTTTGTGACATATCATGCCACTTCACATATTCATGCACATGCACCCACTCGTGATACTTTGCCTGCTCATTTTGATAGAGAGTTTGCACATATTCGCGAGCAAGTGAAGTTTTTGATCAAGACTACACATGATCTAGTGGAGTTGGTTCAAAAGATGCCACCAACTTTAGAAAACTCCACCGTTACTCCCGGTTGAGATCTAGTCTTGATTGCTAGCATAGGTTGTTTATCATGTCATTTTTTAAACCTATTGCTAGCATGTATCATTAGTTAGTTTTTCATTTTTATTTTTTTTTAAAAAAATACAAAAAGATTCTCTTTTTAGAAATTTTTTTTAAAAAAAAAATTCAAAAAGAGATTTGCCTTTTATGGATAAGAATTTAAGATAGCCAAGTCACAACTTCATTCCATATATCCATGTGACTGTTTGATAGAGATTTGAGAGGCTACATCATTTCATCCATGTGCTTAACATTGATTGGAGTCCTTGAGATGTAATTAGTGATATTTCCTACATGCTTGACTCCTATATCCTTTATTGCACACATGCACGGCTATATTTGATTGTCTCACTTGTCAATCTCATGTTGGCTTAAGTGTTTCCATCTCAATCCTGTCTATACAATATATAAAATGCGATAAAACTTGACAAGATTGGATTGCATGTAAAAACCGTTTTGGTGAGACTGTGTGTTAAATTGTAAAACGGGGAGGGGCTGCGAAAGTTGATTTTTATCCTTTGCGCAAAAGCCACCGTTTAAAAGGACCTAAAAAATGGAGGAATTTTAATATCCGAGGTCCTAAGAGGTTAAAAGAGCCCGAAAAAAAAAATTAAAGGCAATAAAAAGCATTCATGCCAAATATGGGCCATTGTAGGTTTCACCATCAATTCTTCAAAGTTTGAGAATTTAGTATACCTCTATTCAAAACATAAATCTGAGGGAGTTTGGTTGGAGAATGAGAAAAACGGGTTTGCACTTCCTTGAAAGTCCTGAAAAAGCATGAAAAACATTTTGGACGTTATTGGTGTAGAAATCACTTTGAGCTTTGATTTGTAGATTTGATATAGTCAATATCTTATATTTCCACTCTTTTACACCAAAGGTAGTATTTGAGTTCATTCGTTAGGAATATCCAATATTCATCGTGCGCATATGTCATGTTTGTATGCTTTGATTTTCCTATCGAATTTTGATCACACCCATTCATTTACGCCATCATCGACTTGGTTGTTTTATGTTCATTCATGGTGTGATTTTATGCCTTGTGTCACCCCGGTTCTTGATTGCTTAATTTATTTCTCTCATTTGTCTATTTGGGGACATCATAAAAAGGGGGAGAATGAATTATCTGATTATGGGGGAGTTTTGAAATTTGAGGATTCATCATAAATCTGGTATATATTGCTTATGTTTATCTCATTTCAAACTAGATACGTCACTTGGTATTTGCTTTGTCTCATGTGTGTAGGTACATCCTTGATACTCCCATGATGCACACCCTGATGAGAAAAGCGTTGAGATTTCTGATCTGAAGATTTGCTGAACAAACGATGCAGCCTTAATCATTTGTACCTCTTTCAGTTTTGGGTTCATGGAAGGGTAGATTTGTATAGGCATTGTGATTATAGATAATTCAGATTTTTTATGTTTGTTCCGGCATAGACATAGGGGGAGATTTGTAAGGACATTTTGTCCAACATACTTGTATATGTCATTAGCCGTAACACCGTTGAAGAAATTCATGTCCATATGCTCATCAACGGATTCGAATATCAAAAGGAGAAAAGAAATCAAGGGAACAGACCGGACCGATCCGGTCCAGATAAAAGAACCGATCCGGTTCATCCGGACCGATCCGCCTAAAGGTACCGGACCGATCCGCTTGCTGAGGTGAAGCCAGTGTTCCCCGGATCCATAACGAACCGATGAAGGCAAAAAGGCCGAACCGATCTGATGCCAATCGGATGGATCCGGTTTCAGAAAAAGAACCGATCCGAGTTTACCGGACCGATCCGCCTAAGGGACCGGACCGATCCGACGAGGATAGACTCTGCCAGATCGTGTTGCAGATTTTTTAGGGTTTTGACTCCTTATTTAAACCACGATCAGTAGTTGGTTTTCTTAAGACTTTTCAACGATTATCAGAGCATATCAACCCTAAAGTCTTCACCTATTGAGTCCTATGATTCTAGGTTTTTAGATTCACACATCTTCCATATCTATGTGAATCAAGTTTTGTAACCCAAGAACACCATTGCTGTTGTTCAACCTTTGTGAAGTGGACCGCTTCTTCCTCTTCATTGCAACCCTACTGGACAGGGATAGTTCCAGCCGCTAACCCTACTGGAAAGGGATATTCCAGCCGCGACTACAGAATCCGATACCCGAGGGTAATTCTTAGTCAACCTGTATTTCATTGTAATCCGATTGTAAACCGTCTTTTACAAATTATAGTGATATACAAATGGTTTTGCCCCTGTGGGGGATTTTTCCTTAAACTTTGTGTGTTGAATAGTTATTGCATGATTTCATATTGTTTCAATCACACCTAGTTGCATGCTTAGGGTTAATTTGGGTTAAAAATGGTATTTATTATATTATTTCTTAAATGAACGCAAGCGCCAACTCTTTCAGAATTATATTTCGAATGGACTGAAGATTATGTTTTAATCATAATATAAATGAAATGATTATAATATATTTGGGTTTGGGGTGTGACAATTAGTGGTATCAGAGCGTCTAGGTCATTAATTATGGACGTGTGTGGCGATTAGATGGCAGTTGTTGGTTTGGTATGATATTTATGAATTATTTATGTACTAACCAATAATTTAGTATTATAAATTGTTTGTGTTGGTTGTTATAACTCGATTATTCTAGATGGAACCTGGGCCATGGGATAAGCCAGTGGTTCCAGGCCAGGTGGTGACTCTTTACGATGAAAGAGGCTCATATTACCCCGAATGTGGTGACAGGTACACTTTCTGTTACTCATAGAAGTGTTTATATTTTGATTGATCTTAGTTCCACACATTCTTTTGTGTCCTATGCATTTGCTATATACCTGAATAAACCGTGTACTCGTTTAGATGTGGGGTTGGGTATTTATATGCATATGGGGGATATAGTTGTAGTTGAATATGTTTTCGTGATTGTGTTTTGACTGTGGGGTTTAGAGATACAGTTATAGATCTACTTCCATTGGATATTTCTGATTTTGATATAATTATGGGAATGGATTGGTTATGTAAATTCATGCATTTATGTATTGTTTCTGTAAGGAAGTTATTTTTAATATGCATGGTGAGCCTGAATTTAAATTTGTGGGACAAAGGAAAATTGTTCCCAGTTGCATCATTTCTGCTATTCAGACGAGAAAATTATTGAGTAAGGGTTGTGAGGGTTTTATTGCATATGTTCTTGACACTAGGAATGGGGCTTTACAATTAGTCGATGTTCCTATTGTACGGGATTTTCCAGAAGTGTTTCCTAGTGAGTTTCCAAGGTTACCCCCAGAGAGAGAAGTTGAATTTAGTATTGAATTGGCACCGGGAACAACCCCTATTTCTATGGCACCGTATAAAATGGCACCCGCTGAGTTGAAAGAACTCAAGATTTAGTTGCGAGATTTACTTGATAGGGGGTTCATACAGCCAAGTGTATCTCCATGGGGTGCACTAGTTTTATTTGTGAAGAAAAAAGATGGCACCATGCGTTTTTGTGTTGATTATAGGCAACTAAATAAAACTACAATTAAGAACAAGTACCCTTTACCTGTATAGATGATTTGTTTGATCAGTTACAGGGTGCTAAAGTGTTTTCAAAAATAGACTTGCGATCGGGTAATCATTAGTTGAGGGTCAAGGATTGTGATATTTCTAAAACTGTTTTTCGTACTCGGTATGGTCATTTTGAATTTCTGGTGATGCCTTTTGGAGTGACTAATGCTCCAGCTGTATTTATGGATCTTATGAATTGGGTACTACATCCTTTTGTTGATTCATTTGTGATAATTTTTATTGATAATATTCTAATTTACTCACATGATATCGTTGAACATGAAAAGCATCTTCGAACTATTTTGAATGTGTTAAAAGATAAGCAGTTGTATGCCAAGTTTAGCAAATGTGAATTTTGGCTATCACGAGTTGTATTTTTTGGCCATGTTATTTCTGGAGATGGTATATGTGTTGATCCCAAGAAAGTAGAAGTTATTATAAAATGGGAGAGACCCAATAATGCAACTGAGGTGGGGAGTTTTCTGGGTTTAGTTGGGTATTATAGAAGGTTTATTAAGAGATATTCTTCAATTGCCTTACCAATGACTAAATTCACCAGGAAAGATATTAAGTTTGAATGGAATTCTGATTGTGAAAATAGTTTTGAAGAACTGAAGAAGAAGTTGGTAACCGCACCTGTTCTTACTATTCCATATGGTGGAGATGGTTTTGTTATTTATACTGATGCTTCACATCAGGGGTTGGGTTGTGTTTTTATGTAGCATGGTAAGGTTATTGCTTATGCTTCTAGAAAATTACATACACATGAACGTAATTATCATGCACATGATTTAGAACTTGCTGCTATTGTGTTTGCTTTAAAATTATGGCGTCATTATTTATATGGGGAAGTATGTGAAATTTTTACTGACCATCAGATACTTAAGTATTTATTTACTCAGAAGGAGTTGAATTTGAGGCAGAGGCGGTGGATGAAGTTAATTAAAGATTATGATTGTACAATTCACTACCATCCGGGGAAGGCGAATGTAGTTGCAGATGCTTTGATTAGAAAGGCTTCAGGCAGATTATCTCGCATTCACTCTGCTAGAGTTTATCATATTACGGAGTTGAGATTGATGGGAGTGGAATTGCAACTAGCAGATGGGGACAGATTCTCTGCTCATGTAAGCGTGAGGACTTTGTTAGCTACTCGTATTCGGGATTTGCAAAGTCAGGATCCATTTCTTGAGAAGAAATGACAAGATATCCGAGATGGTAAGATCATGATTTTTGATAACTTTACTTTTTGTATGTCGTTGTTGAAAGCCAAGTTAGTCAAAACCTCAAATACCTACAAAATATAACAATCTCAAGTATAGCGGTAAATAAGGGTATCAATCCACTTCCAAGGGGGTAAGCTAGAGACAAATTCAATTGTAATTTTATTTTATTTTTGTGCTTTTTCACTTTTCTACTTTTTTTTAGCTTTTTCAAATATTAAAACAACTGGGTGAGGTGAGGATTTAAACTAAACTAAACTAAATGAGAGATGAAAACAACTAACTAGAAAGTGACTAAAAGTGAAAAATAAAGTCTAACACTAAAATAAGAGATAAAATGAGGTAAATAATTGTGAGAACAATCAAGGAATGGGATTACACCACAAATTTTAGCTATTCTAATTAATTAATTTAATTAATTGAATTTTCCCAAATTAATATCAAACTTACAAATCAACTCTCATTGCAAATGTAATTTTAATAGTAACCTTTTAGAAAATTAAGTTTAACACCCCACAACTCTAAAAAAATAGATCTACACTCATTTTAATTAATCACCCGCTATGATCGATCAATTAAAATTTATGTAAATCTTAAAAAATAAATTTAGAGTTGAAATTCAAGTTATAATACCCACTTAAGAAACTCCTATCTCTAGTTCGAATCTAAAATGGATATTATAATTAGAATTTCTATTTTCACTCAAAAATCATTTACCCTCTCTCGAGGCGTAAATCTAAGGGTGAGGGATCAAAATTAACATTCAAAGGGAATTCTCAAGTAATCAAACTAACTAAACTAAAATAACATCAAATAAGGGTTTTCCCCCACCCCTTGAAAGGGGATTTAGCCTAACATGATATTAAACATGATGAATAAATAATCAAAGGCATATATAATAAAAGAGTAGAGAAAGAGAACAAATCTTCAACAAGTCTCCTTGAAATTGGAAATTTGAACTCTATCATCTTCCATACAATTCAATTACTCATAATTAAATCTCACCAAATCTCTAAAAAATAAAAACAAAAACTATTTACAAAATGGTGTTTATCTCTCTACAATCCTCTCTCTAAAAATTCCTATCTAAAAATCTTCCTCTTCAAATGGGGTCTTCATCTTCATTTATAGTAGGCACATGGAGTATGGGGGTATTTTTGGGAATTGTCTTGAGTGTGATGGAAATGGTGAGAGGAGCATGGGGTGAGCACATGTGCATGGCAAAGGTGTGAGGTAATAAAAATCTGAATTATGTGCACGTGATGGTAGTTTGGAAAAAAGGGGATAAGTAGTTAGTTGGGGGTAAAATGGGTAAAGATTTTGTGTGTGAGTTTTATAGCACATGGGGAATTTATTTGGCTTTGATTTTAGTTTGGTTTTATACAGATAAGGGAAATCGTGTTTGGATTTGGAGGTAAATGGGTTTAAGGTTTTGAGAAAGAAAATGGGTGTAAATGGGTATGGACATGGGTAGTGGGTTTTGGACTTTGGGTTGGTGGCTTTCGGGTTGTAGGTTGTAGTTCACCGGAGAGGGGGTTGACGCTGACGGCGGCGTCAGCGGGGTGTAAGGCTCGACGCTTTGATTCCGGCAGTCGCAAGGGGTTTCGGTTCAGATGAGTTATGGCGATCGGGTCTGGGTCTAAGGTTGAGAGTTGGCCGGAGTGACAGGTCGACGTTGGAGTTGGAGATGGTTTCAGAGTCGCCGACTTTTGGAGGGTAAGGGGCGGGATGGATGTTCGGTTGGTTTTGGTTTTAATGGAGTAATGGTGGTTGTTGGCAGGTGGAATAAGGGTGTTTGTTGGGTTGTTAATGGAGTTTAGAGAGAGGAGAGAGAAATGGGTTTGGTGTTTGGGGAAGAAGATGAATGGTGAGGTGTTAGAGTGGGTGAGGGTGTAGAGTAGGTGTGTGAGGGTGAGGGTCTAGTTAGGTGTAGGTGAGTGTGTATGGAAGTAGGGTATGTGTGAGTTTAATTTGGACACCTAAAATAATAAAGACTCAACTAAAATTAATAAAACTAAAACTAAAAAATAAAATCTAACTAAAAGTAAAACAAACTAAAAATAATAAAAATAAAAATATTAAAAATAAAAAATAAAATCCTAAGTTTATATTAAAACTAAAATAAAATAAAAGAAATGAAAACTAAAAATCTAAATGAAAACTAAAGTCCTAAAAATATAAAATCTAATAAACTAAAAATAAACTCCTAAAACTAATCCTAAAAACTAAGAAAAATCAAAATAAAATAAAATTACACTAACAAAATAAAAATAGAAAATAAACCTAGAAATTCTAAATAAATCAAAAATAAATCCTAAAAATATAAATGATTCAAACTAAAAATATAAAAAAATACAAACTAAACACACACGGGGTTCGGGGTAGGTTTCGGCTCGGGTTTGGTAGGATAGGGTTACGGGATTGGTCATTAGCACCATAAAACGCGCATTCGCCTCGATATATAACTTTTGATACCGCAAACGGACGTTTGACCTACAGATAAATATTTAAGCACATAAGACCCAAATTGTCAAGAATTAGCAACAAAAATATGTCTATTCGGGGTATAAAATGTACAGTTTTGTGTGCTTATCACACCACCCCCAAACAGAGCGTTGCTAGTCCCCGAGCAATAAGATAAAGAGCAAGAGACAGATAAGAAACCAAAAGTGTACCACTTTCGCGGGCACTTGCGATTGCACTTAGCATGTGCAATAAGCCTTTAAACCTATAAGTTTCTCTACATGACGAGTTGTGTATCGTGAGGATTTGCGAGGAATGTATCCACAAAATTCTTTAATTGCAAAAATTTATTGAAGGGCAGTCAATCTCATATTAGACGTAGAATAGTCGCAGAATCCATCATAAGAGAATATTTTCAGAAATACAAGCTAGAATGTGTAAAAAGTTTAGCTAAGTAAATACACAAGGCACATCATTCCTAGAACTCAACGTATGTAGTGTGAATAAGTCAAAACGGGTTGAGTATCACAAGAGTAATTCCTAGATTGCCTTTTCGAAATCGACTCTTCCACTCCAAATCTCACAGGATATAACTCTCTCAAACGAACTCTCGAGATTAGGGTAAGTGTATCGTTCTTGTGTGTGAGGAGGTGAGTAAATGTAAGCAAGTTCAAACGTCTCACACACACATAAGAAAGACATAACAAATTAGAAATAAAAAATGATCTCATGAAAGAAATGTTAATCACTATAGTGAGAACGTTTAGTTATTCACCACGTTGACTTTCATTTGCCCGAACACCTAGGGGGAATATATGGATGATTATGGGTGATTAATGAGTGATGGATATGCAAAGGGTAAAAGATGGATGCGAAAGAAGAGTGTATACACTTTAGGCACAAATCTCTTTATTTCATAAAACTAACTACAAATTCTCTATACTTATTTTTTCTCTTTTTTTCTCTTTTTATGATTTTTTTTTTCTCTCACTTTTCAAACCAATACTGAAGACATTTAACATTTGGAATCAACACTCTTTTATTTGAAAATGAAAGATGATATGGAGATGATAGGTGATGGTGTGGGAAAATATATGGGAATATGGAAGAGCATGGGAATATAATGGGTGAAGTGAATGGTAAATGGTAGGTGTATGGATGAAAAATTGGTGATCAGAACAAATATCAAAACACGCGTTTCTTACAACTCGAAAGAAATGTCATTCTCAGTGATTAATCCAAGAAATTTTATGAAGAATAATGAGATCATACAACAATTCAAGTGCGGACCCAAAAAAAGTTGAATCAACTTGTGACTCGGAGATTGCGTAAAACACTCAAAAAGAGTGAAAGGCACAAATCTCACAAGCTAAAGTCTCCACTAGTGATCCTTAAGGTTCTCTTTAGAATTATAGTAATCCTCAACTCTAATCCATAGTGACGTGATAAGTGCGCAAATTTTGTTGAGTCTAGAAATTCATGGCATAAAATGCCTTATTATGTATTACGTAAGCCATTTAAAAAAATATAAATCCTCTAGCTTGATTCCTAGACTTAAAAGATGGATGATTGAAAATTCACATCAATGAGTGAGATGAAAGAAACTGCACGAAATTTTAAAAATTAGGTTCAAACTCAAAAAATTTCAAAAGAGGTACGATTTTGATAAAATTCCCCACCCCCAAACAAAAATGATCATCGTCCTCAATGTTAGATAAAATGAATTTTTAAAATTGAGAGCATAAGGAAGGAACGAGTTTACTAGAATCAACCGCTCATAAAGTGGAAAGATGTAGCCAAGAATAAACCTGAGTGAATGATAAGAAAAAAAGGTGTACAAGTCTACAAGCACAATAAAGCATAGGGTGATGTGAAACACCACCCCCAAACAGGATGAGACTAGTACAAGAAACAATGCGTTGTATCTCGGTAGAGCTAAGTTTAATGTCTTCAGCTAGACCGAAGGGATATCACCCTAAGGATAAGAACGAGGAAAGTACCGGACAGCAGAAAAATTAGGGTGATGAGAATCACCCCCAAACAAGACTGAAGCGTCAGTCTTGTTGGAAAGAGGCTAAAAGAGGGTCAATGCACTTGTATGGCAAAGTGCATCACACGATGCAAAGCATCGGTGGACCATGGGCGGGTGGGGATCAGGGTAATGGTGAAAAAGGCATGGGTGATTAAGCATCGATGACGGGCCTTGTTGAGCTTAAAGGTGAGGGCAACTAGGGCCCTATAAGCATGGTGCTCTAGTTGGTGAGGGAGGCGAAATGGTTTGCTAAGTTGAATTGAATGGGCCTCAGAAAAATCACACGACCATTCTATAAATGGGCGATGGTAATAATCGCGTCGTGACACGCCAAGGAGCTATTGAGAAGAAAAGTCAACACCACCAGAGAATGGCGGGTATAGAGTAACAAGCTTGGTGTCATGGTGTAGAGCAGCACCATAAAAACTCTCAGGGGTGGAGGATGGTTTCAGGTTAGGATCTAAATATGTGGTTGAAAACTTGAAATGTGAAAAATAAAGATCCAAACCAGGTGGTGGGGTGGAAGGAACAATGGGTGGGGTAAAGGGTGGGATAAACGATGGATCGAGTGGGATAAATGGTGGAGGAAGATGATCCAACTCAAGAGTGGGAGACACACACTCCTCATGAGGAGCGGAGTGATCCACAAGGGAACTCGCAGGAGGAAGTGTGGAAATAAACGAGTGAGTGATCAACTTATCCACCATTATGTCGCCATCCGATGTGGTGAAAGGGTCTAACGAGGCATTAAGATCCGAGATAGATGAATCAACATAAATATTCAGCTCAAGGGGAGCCAAATATGACGGGGTAGAATCCATATCAAGATAGGTGAGAACCATCTCTAAAGCTATCTCGGTACAATGGTGAGCACTCGTAGCCGGAGCTAACCTAAAAGATATGGGCATGTCAGAGACATATGCAATTGGGGCATAAGGTAAAAACTCGGAAATATTTTTGGATTCGACGGGAAAGGGAAGGTGAACCGAAATGATTGGTTCATGTGGACATGATGGGATTGGATCAGTCTCACTAATGATAGATAAGTCAACACAATTGTCGACTTGGGGCCTGGACCATGGGATGGTCTCAACTTCGAGATTCTCGTGGTGGTAAGGTTGGTCACACTCAAAATCTGTGTCACAAGAGGACACATCATCATCACACTCGGTGGCAACGATGGGAGGAGTCATGGGAATGTCTGAATCTCTCGCACACACAATTTCATTTAATCGTTGTTCAAGCCTTTGGAGAGCTTGAGTTTGAATTTGAGTGGCTTGATCTTGCTCGAGTATGAACTTTTGTAAGAGGCTTTCGAGAGCGGAGGTGGATAATGGTGGTGGAGTGACGGGTGGTGGTGGTGGTCGAGGTGGACACAACTCGCTACTATGGTCAGGACTATACGGAGAAAACTCAAATGAAGTGGGTGGAGTAGGGCCAAGTTCATCATACACAAAAGGATCATTTTCGTGATGGACAAATGGTTGATATTCAGTGGGTGCAGAGTGAGGAAACTGATCATGACTGGGTGCACAAGGTTGCCATGATGACTGTTGGAATGTGTGAGGATCCACAACATCGGATTGGAATTCGTATTGCGTGAAAGCTTGATCAGGACTCCACGAATAGCTCGGGTACTCACACAACTCGGGATTAGGTATATCGGGATAATATGTCGAGGTGGGTTCCGGAACAGTGTCGCATGGATACACATGTTCCATGGTGGTTTCGGATGGATATGAAAAGTATAGGCACTCATGGGATATGTGATCGGCCTAATAACAGTGGGTGCACAACAAAGGATGAGACACATCGACACTTGACACCGAGGGCGATGGAGTATGTGGTGCGTGCATGGATGGGTCAAGAGTATTAAGCGAATTCGTGGGAGAGGTGAAACCACTAAAAATATCATAAAGAGACGGCTCAGGATCACTCTCACACGTGTCACGTGTCAATGAAAAATGATCAAAGTAGTCCCGTAAAGGACGTTCTTCGGCCATGTGGAGAGAAATATTTTTTTGGAGTTTTTAAATTTTTCAAAAGGAAAGAAAATGTTTTTGGATTTTTTTTTTGTTTTTTTTAAATAAAGAAAGAAAATATTTTTGAATTTTTTATAAAAATAATAGAAGAAAATATTTTTGGATTTTTGTGAAAAAATAAAGGAAGAAAAATATTTTGGGATTTTTTTTTGGAAGAAAACGTGGGGAAAATATGGACTCAGAAATTTGGACGAACTCACTAAAATCGACTACCGAAAAATGAAATTGACACTTGCAAGCCAAGGAGAAATCCTAACTAGCACATAGCCAATTTTTATCTTTAAGTTTAATGAAAGGGTAGTCAAATTTTAATTAAGTTCGCGGGCAATAAAAATTCACGAAAATCTCTTTGTCGTCGCCTTTACAAAATATTCTCCT
Organism: Sambucus nigra; assembly: GCA_949130495.1. Taxonomy (NCBI): domain Eukaryota; kingdom Viridiplantae; phylum Streptophyta; class Magnoliopsida; order Dipsacales; family Adoxaceae; genus Sambucus; species Sambucus nigra. The sequence goes on from OX422222.1 coordinate 383,284,588, forward strand.
ATTGGGATCCCTATTTAATTGATTTTAAATTTAGTGATGGCTAGGGTAGCACACAAATGGTAAGCGAGTGAGTCGGGTGATGAAATCCCTTCTCGTGAGTGATAGGGTGTAGGTCTTAGTAAATTAATTCATCACACCATTCGAAAATAAATGCGAGAATAAAATCAAGTAAGAGCACACAAAGCACACAAAAGAATTGACTCGCTAACAAGAGAGGCGCGAGGGTTTGAGAAATATACCTCCCACGATTTTTAAGCCGTGGGTGCCGAAGAATTTGAGTCGACCGGGGAGAGATTACGCCTATCTCAGTCAGCCCCGGGAGTCCTACTGACCCAAGGTAGAGAGGCTTATAAATTCTCGCCTTAGACGCCCTCTCTTTACCTTGTTCGGTTTTTCTATCACGCTTTTCTCGATTATTACAATTTTAAAATGAAAATGAAATGATGTCTCTATGCACCGCAATACAAGCAAGGAATATAGTAACCCTAATACAAGCCTTCTAAAAATAAAGAAAAATGGTACTACAATGCAACAAAAGATAGGAGATAAATGAACTACAAAATTGAATCCGCTTCGAGTGCTTCACACTCCCAAGAATGGCAACGGCGCCATTTGATAACTTTACTTTTTATATGTCGTTGTTGAAAGCCAAGTTAGTCAAAACCTCAAATACCAACAAAATATAACAATCTCAAGTGTAGCGGTAAGTAAGGGTATCAATCCACTTCCAAGGGGGTAAGATAGAGACAAATTCAATTGTAATTCACTTTTTATTTTCTTTTTGTGCTTTTTCACTTTTCTACTTTTTTTTAGCTTTTTCAAATATTAAAACAATTGGGTGAGGTGAGGATTTAAACTAAACTAAACTAAATGAGAGACGAAAACAACTAACTAGAAAGTGACTAAAAGTGAAAAATAAAGTCTAACACTAAAATAAGAAATAAAGTGAGGTAAATAATTGTGAGAACAATCAAGGAATGTGATTACACCACAAATTTTAGCTATTCTAATTAATTAATTTAATTAATTGAATTCTCCCAAATTAATATCAAACTTACAAATCAACTCTCGTTGCAAATGTAATTTTAATAGTAACCTTTTAGAAAATTAAGTTTAACACCCCACAACTCTAGAAAAATAGATCTACACTCCTTTTAATTAATCACCCGCTAGGATCGATCAATTAAAATTTATGTAAATCTTAAAAAATAAATTTATAGTTGAAATTCATGTTACAATACCCCACTTAAGAAACCCCTATCTCTAGTTCGAATCTAAAATGGATATTATAATTAGAATTTCGATTTTCTCTCGAAAATCATTTTACCCTCTCTCGAGCCGTAAATCTAAGGGTGAGGGATCAAAATTAACATTCAAATAGAATTTTCAAGTAATCAAACTAATTAAACTAAAATAACATCAAATAAGGGTTTTTTCCCACCCCTTGAAAGGGGATTTAGCCTAACGTGATATTAAACATGATGAACAAATAATCAAAGGCATATATAATAAAAGAGTAGAGAAAGAGAACAAATTTTCAATAAGTCTCCTTGAAATTGGCAATTTGAACTCTATCATCTTCCATACAATTCAATTACTCATAATTAAATCTCACCAAATCTCTAAAAAAATAAAAATAAAAACTATTTACAAAATGGTGTTTATCTGTCTACAATTCTCTCTCTAAAAATTCCTATCTAAAAATCTCCCTCTTCAAATGGGGTCTTCATCTTCATTTATAGTAGGCACATGGAGCATGGGGGTATTTTTCGGAATTGGCGTGAGCGTATATGGAAATTGTGAAAGGATCATGGGGTGAGCACATGTGCATGGCAAAGGTGTGAGGTAATAAAAATCTGAATTGTGTGCAGATGAGAGTAGTTTGGGAAAAAGGGGATAAGCAGTTTGTTGGGGGTAAAATTGGTAAAGGGTATGTGTGTGAGTTTTATGGCACATAGGAAATTTATTTGGCTTTGGTTTTAGTTTGGTTTTATACAGATAAGGGAAATCGTGTTTGGCTTTGGAGATAAATGGGTTTGAGGTTTTGAGAAGGAAAATGGGTGTAAATGGGTATGGACATGGGTAGTGGGTTTTGGACTTTGGGTTGGTGGCTTTCGGGTTGTTGGTTGTAATTCACCGGAGAGGGGGTTGACGCCGACGACAGCGTCGGCTGGGTGTAAGGTTCGGCGCTTGGATTCTGGCAGTCGCAAGGGGTTTCGGTTCGGATGAGTTGTGGCGATCGGGTCCGGGTCTAAGGTTGAGAGTTGGACGGAGTGACAGGTCGACATCGGAGTTGGAGATGGAGATGGTTTCGGAGTCGCCGACTTTTGGAGGGTAAGGGGTGGGATGGAGGTTCGGCTGGTTTTGGTTTTAATGGAGTAATGGTGGTTGTTGGCAGGTGGAATAAGGGTGTTTGTTGGGTTGTTAATGGAGTTTGGAGAGAGGAGAGAGAATTGGGTTTGGTGTTTGGGGAAGAAGATGAATGGTGAGGTGTTAGTGTGGGTGAGGGTGTAGAGTAGGTGTGTGAGGGTGAGGGTTTAGTTAGGTGTAGGTGAGTGTGTATGGAAGTAAGGTATGTGTGAGTTTAATTTGGACACCTAAAATAATAAAGACTCAACTAAAATTAATAAAACTAAAACTAAAAAATAAAATCTAACTAAAAGTAAAACAAACTAAAAACAATAAAAATATTAAAACTAAAAAATAAATCCTAAGCTTATATAAAAACTAAAATAAAACAAAAGAAATAAAAACTAAAAATCTAAATGAAAACTAAAGTCCTAAAAATATAAAATCTAATAAACTAAAAATAAACTCCTAAAACTAATCCTAAAAACTAAGAAAAAATAAAATAAAATAAAATTACACTAATAAAATAAAAATAGAAAATAAACCTAGAAATTCTAAATAAATCAAAAATAAATCCTAAAAATAAAAATGATTCAAACTAAAAATATAAAACATATAAAAAAAACACAAACCACACACACGGGGTTCGAGGTAGGTTTAGGCTAGGTTTAGGCTCGGGTTTGGTAGGCTAGGGTTACGAGATTGGTAATTAGCACCATAAAACGCGCATTTGCCTCGATATATAGCTTTTGATACAGCACACAGACGTTTGACCTACAGATAAACATTTAAGCGTATAAGACCCAAATTGCCGAGAATTAACAATAAAAATACGTCTATTCGGGATATAGAATGTACAGTTTTGTGTGCTTATCACTTTTTAAACTTTTAATTGTGAAACCTTATTATACAAGAAGCGATTATGTGTGCCTAATGTGGATGGATTGAAAGCGAAAATTTTAGATAAGGCTTATAATTCCATTTATGCTATACATCTTGGTATTACTAAAATGTACAGGGATTTGAGCATTATTGGTGGAATAATATGAAGAAGGAAATAGCTGATTTCGTTGCTAGATGTCTTATATGTCAGCAAGTAAAAGGTGGAACATCAGAAACCTTCAGGTTTGCTTCAACCATTACCAATACCGGAGTGGAAATGGGATCATGTGACCATGGATTTTGTGGTTGGGCTTCCTCGATCTCAAAAGGGGTCAGATTTGATTTGGGTAGTGGTAGAGAGGTTAACCAAGTTAGCTCTCTTTCTAGCAGTCAAGACTACGTATACAGTTGATAGGTATGCTAGATTGAATGTTAATGAAATTATTCGATTTCATGGAGCACCTGTTTCTATTGTTTTAGATAGGAACCTACTTTTACATCCAGATTTTGGGATAGTTTGCAGTATGCTATGGGTACTAACTTAAAGTTTAGTACATATTTTTATCCCCGGACAGATGGGCAGTCTGAAAGGACAATACAGATTTTGGAAGATATGCTTAGAGCTTGTGTGCTTGATTTCAATGGTAATTGGGATGAATATTTGCCTTTGATTGAATTCCCATATAATAATAATTTTCAATCTACTATTGGTATGGATACATATGAAGCATTGTACGGTAGACGATGTCGTACACCAGTATGTTAGGGTGAAGTTGGTGAAAGGAAGATAGAGGGTCCATAATTGATTGAAGTCGCCACTGAAAAAGTGAAGATTATTCAAGATAGAATGAGAACAACTCAAAGCAGACAAAAACATTATGCGGATAAACGGCGAAAAGATTTGGAATTCCAGAAAGGGGATTATGTGTTTCTTCGGATATTGCCATGGAAAGGAGTTATGAGATTTGGAATGAAAGGGAAATTGAGTCCACGCTACATTGGACCTTATAAAATCCTCGAGAAAGACGGAATGATTGCCTACAAGTTAGCATTACCACCGGAGTTAGCCCGATTGCATGATGTTTTCCATGTTCCTATGCTGAGAAACTATGTAGCGAATCCTTCACATGTATTGGTATAACAACCTATTGACTTGAAGGAAGACTTGAGCTATGTGGAAGAACCACTTGCTATCGTGGATAGGAAGGAACAGATATTGAGATCCAAAGTGATATCATTTGGGAAGGTTGTATGGAGAAGGCATTCCATGGAAGAGGCTACATGGGTGAGCGAGGATATCATGAAGATGCGTTATCCATATTTGTTTGATTCGGACAACCAAGGTGTGTCAATTTCTTGGATAAAATTTCCTAACGGGGGAGAATTGTGATAACCCGAATATAATTATGATAAATTATGTTTAAATCATGATTAGCTTATGTGATATGGATAATATGTTATTAGTATATATATTGTTAAGTTATTATGTTTAGTCTAATCCTACCTTTATAAATCATGAAATATTAAATTAGTCACAAACACAAATTTGTGAAGTCTTCGGTAGGAATGTTTCAGTTCGGGACTCGTTTTGGCCACTATAATATAATAATTTACTGGAGGTGAAAACCATATAGTTATATATATATATATGAGTTGAGTTTGTAACACAACAGACAGTATGCAAAACAAAGGTCCGAGCAAGAAGTTATGCTGGAATTACGAAACAAGGATAAATTTGTCAATTCGTTAAATGATATTTCGTCTTATTAGGCTAACAAATGGTGGATTTTGATTGGTTAAATGAGAAAGTGGGTTTTGGACGACTTTAAAGTCTGAAGATAAACTCCTTCTTCAGCATTTTTTGGCCATTAAAGAGTTTGGATTGAGAGGAAGAAAATTTAGAAGTTTAGGAAGAGAAATTGAGGAGAGAAATTTTAGAAACATTGTGGGAAATTACGAAAAAGTCCTTAAGGTAATTCTATATGTAAATCTTGTTATTTTTCTTGTGTTACTGATTAAATTAGTATAAATAATAAATTGTTTATATAACTTTCATGCCTTTGTTTATATGTATGAATAGTTGCAGGTTTACGCAAAGATTGAACGTGTAAACCCTTAGAATTGCTTTGTTTAGAAACCTTGTTTATTAAAACTTTCATATCTTTTTGTATGCTTACTGGAATTGATTGATTCCAATTGGATATTTAAATATACTCATATATGTATATCATATCCTAAAACCATGTAAAAATACGAAAGAAATGAATCTTAGGTGATGGTTTGAAGTTCGGGTATAAAATCTGCCCCAAAAGAGTAAATATGCACACCATACGTTTGATGTATTGCTTGTCATAGAAAATGAGCTCAAAAAATTAGGAAACTTTAATTTTGTATTGTTCAATATGTTTATTTATGTTGGGTGAAATATCATAGAAATTTATGATGTAAAAAAATTATGAAAATTCTTGGAAGTTAAATGAACGATAAAAGAGCCTATAAGACACATTTGCTATGTAGTAAATAAATGGGCCTATCTTGCTCTAGGAAACTTGAAATGATGTGACGTATTTTGAATTAGAATATTAATATGATAAGGATTGAATTATAAAGAATAAATGAATATATGTTTGGTTTATGATTTGGATATGACAAATATATTAACATGAATTTGGATGGAACTTCATTTATGATGAATGATTTGAATTTAATCATATGATGCTTATGAATTGAGTTATTTTCAAGTTATTCTTTGAATTGTTAATATTCTTATGATGATACTAATATTGTAAGAATGATTGGAAGAGAAGAATAATCGACAGAACAAATACCGGATAAAGGCAAGGGAAAATCCTGATTAAATCTCCAAAGCGAGTGTAATTATGATTTGTTTCATATATAAATATGGATATAGATCTAAGAGATGATTTGTTTGAATACTTCGATATTCAGGATTTGTTTGGATATTAAAATATCCAGGATTTATTTGGGTCTTATGATCCAGGATTGGTTTGAATACTTCGGTATTCAGGATTTGTTTGGATATTAAAATATCCAGGATTTGTTTGGGTCTTATAATACAGGATTGGTTTGAATACTTCGCTATTCAGGATTTGTTTGGATATTAAAATATCCAGGATTTATTTCAATACTTCGGTATTCAGGATTTATTTGGATATTAAAATATCCAGGATTTCTTTGGATCTTATGATCCAGGATTGGAATTGGACAAAGATCCAAATATTTTATTTGCCTTATGACAAAGATTTGTTGGAACTTATGTTCTAGGATTTGTTATTGCCAACGGGCAGGATTGTTTGGATTTCATATCCACAAATTTGATATAAAACTCTTATTTCATAGCAGGGCAGGATTGTTTGGATTTTATATCCACATATCTGACAAAGAAGTGTTATTTCATTTCAGGGAAGGAGTACCTCACTAAGCTTAATGCTTACAGTTTATATTTTAACATTTTCTAGTCTGTACGCTGCCGGTTAGGATATTATATGATCGATGATTTGAGAGTTGCACCGTTAGAAGGATTTGGGGATTAGACGTGGGGATTTAGTAATTGTCACACTGAGGTTTTACTACACTCGCACATCTTACATATTGAGTTAGCATGGGTTGATTTGATGATTGTAATATTTAATCATAGTCAATCGTAGTATAACATGTTCGTTTAATTATGACTCTGATTTTAATTACGTTATGGTAGAATGAACATGATTATGTTTATTATACATGAAAAAAATATTGATAAATAAATTATATTTCGAATGGACGGAAGATTATGATTTAATCATAATATAAATGAAATGATTAGAATATATTTGGGTTTGGGGTGTGACAAGTTGAGAGAAGTATATTTATGTACAAGTATGATCATTAGGTAATGTGTATACCTATTGAATTACGTAGATAATTAGGTGGAGATAGTACCTAATGTATATTTGCCTATATTAGGGTCGAGGTAGAATCCCAAACTAATATATGGAAATAGTAAATTGGGGTCGAGATGAAAGAGTTCTGAACCAATATATAAAATTTCATTATTAGGGTCGAGGTAGGATTCCTAACTAATATATGAAATAAAATTTGGGGCCGAGGTAATATTCTAACCAAATTCTTTTACTTGGGGTCGATGAGATATTCTGAACTAGGAGTCCTTAATGTGTGCTACGAGGACATAATAGTGAAGAATGGTTTTATAAGTATATATTGTGTGTGAAATGTATACTATATAAATAATCTACTTATATGAGATGGTAGATAATAAGATGTCGCGAATACATCTAAAATAAATTAAGTAGAGAAACTTAATTATCATGATTCAACGGAAGAGGCAAATATCTTAAGAATTAATTCAGTAGTGAAACTTAATTATAGAAGGTTAAAGATAACAAGATGTGAAAAGCTATCTAAGTATATAACATATGGAAGGTGTTACTATTAAAATACTGTATGGGCGATATGGGAACTTAGTCGTTGCAATACCCCGTATTTTTATGCTATATTAATTTGGAGATTTATTAAATTTAATGCGAATTAATTATTTAATAAATTCCGGAAATTAATTATGTTATAATTATTAACGTGACGAGAGTTAGTAATTATGGGAAATTTGTCGAATATTACTAATGAGCAAAGTAATATATAATATTGGTTATATTGAATGTCACAGGTGAATAAAATGACAATTTTAGAAATTTGAGTCGGGACGCGCCCGTGTCGCGTCGGGACTAAATATTGATAAATAAAAGTGAATATTTTATAAGTTGTTCGTATGGTCATTTTGAGCGCGCCAACGCGTCCGTAAGGGTCGAGATAGTCAGTAAAGTATACCCGGGGGTTTGATTTGGATCTCGGGGCGTTTTTAGGCCAAATTAGTACCCCGGGAGGGCATTTTAGTCATTTTGTATTTTTGGGTAATTAAACCCACGAAAATTAAAGGGGTTATATCAGATGTTTAGGTTATCTCCTAGGGTTAGATAACTCAAAACACTAGAACGGCCATTGGAGAGGAGAGGAGAGGAGAGAGCTCTCAAGGCATTCCAAGGCTCAAAACTCAACCGTTTGCACCACCGCCACCGCCAACGCGTAGATCGCGAAACGGGGAACGCAACCACACCAAATTCAACACCAAATCCTATTTTTAAAAATCCCATGCAAGTGTTTATCTTGCTTATTTCGTTGATGCATCATCCATATTAGTTTAGAAATTATTAGGATGAGATTTATGGAAGAAAACCCCAATTTGAGATGGGAAATTTTCATGTAGTGATGATTTATATGATATTCTGGAAACCCTTTATCATGTAGAGTATTAAACCACGAAATTTTGATGTTTTATGAGAAGTAAATTCTGGAAAAGATTTGTTAGAACCATGTTTAAAAGAAATCTAGGGTTCTTGATATTTATATGAATTGTGGGTTGTTAATCCATGTTTAGTGACGAAAATTGACATGTTTTACGTAGGAAATGCATAATATTATGTTAGGATGTTAGTAGTATAAATTTTTGAACAGTTGGGAATGAAAAACTTGAATTTGGATGAAGATATGTGTTAGAACCCGTAACTGCAAAACTACAAAAATCGCAATACCTGTTTGATCGATCGATCGAGCCAAGAGCTTCGATCGATCGAAGGTTCGATCGATCGAGCCCCTAATCTCAATCGATCGACCCCTCCTGGCACACTTATTTTCCCCTTTTTAAAATTGTTGAATTGATTCGAAATGAAGAAAACTCCTTAAACATCCTTGTCAAAATAATTTGGGAGATAATGATGACCAGTAAGATTCATTAATAAATAAGAGACCTTTAATGTAAGGCGAAATCTATATTTTTGGGATATTTTGCATAAGGAACAATGTAAGTATATATTAAAGGGGAGAGACACGTAAGAGAGAGTTACGTTGGAACATAAATGGATATCTACTAAATTGTACATTTGAAAGAATAGAGTCCATGAGGGTTACGTAGTAAATTGGAAAAATCCTTTGAATTAAAGTTAGAAACGAACCATTATACTTGAAAAATAATAATGGGAAAATAAGGATAAATGTTGTGAATGTGGGTTATTGGATAAACCTAAATTGATATAATAAAAGTGGTATATTTATATGATTGTGTATGCATATATTATATACTTGTGAAAATCATGCCCGCGCTACTTGCTATCCCTGAGGTTTCCACGCTGGGACGATCTTATCTCGTGTGCCTTATGGGGGATATTGACTCGTACCCTAGAAGATTGAAATCCTAGATACAGGATATCGAATCGGTAGTCACAGTCCTAAGAGACGTGAGGGTATGTACTGACCTCTTGGAAACTATGCTTCGCCTCAATATTGTTTGTGTATGTATTTATACAGTTCGAGAGTGATTTCGAACTTGTATTCCCTTTAGTACGATTGATACGGGGATTGGATAGCAGAGTATGCCCGCACCATAATTTTTATGTGGGGTACTATTAGAATATATATATTATACGAGTATTTAATATATATATATGAACTTCTGAAATTTGGGAAACTGCCTACTATGTTATGGTAAGTAAGACATGTATAATGACTCAAATTGGAAATACTTGTTTTGAAAAGTATAATATGATATTGAAAAACTTTATGAATCAATAAAGTTAAAATGAGCGTTTTGGTACTAAATGAAATTATCCTTTTAAACCATGATGTTGTTAAATCTTAAATCTTGAGAGTCACCTAAGATAAGTTAAATCCTTGGGGAAAGATAGTGTGATATATGATGAGATAACCCCTTGGCAAGGTTAGTGCGATAGGAGTGCACATTATAAGAGAGGTGAGAGTTTCTCAAGAGAGTGTCGCACTAATATGTTGTTGCATTGACCTGTATCAATTTAAATACTTACTAAACGAATTTTTAAATCATATACACTATCGGGCCCTGACCCGTTTCTATTCCTCTTTCTCTCTTGTATATATATGTATATATTACAGGTGCCCAGCCACAGGGGCGTCTTGTTTAGGATCCCTTGGAAGGAACGTGCTTCAGCTTAGGTGGGAGTTGCAGGCCACTTGATTAGACGATTTCATTTACTTGATTCCACTTCTATCATTCTCCTTATTGGGCATGTGTCGCCCTTTCCACTATTTATCTGTTTTATTGGGACATTTGTATTTCAGTTATTTCTAGTACTGTTACTTTGGGATTTATTCAGCATGTATGATTTACTTTAAGTTTTAAATACTGGGATTTAGTTGTTGAATGTTTAAATTAACTGGATTATATGTTCCAGGATTATTGTGGTGTGATTCATTAAATATTAAATTATTGTAGATAATTAAATCTTTATTTTCAAAATAAAGTTTGGAAAGTAATGTTTAAAAATGGTTTTGACACTTAGCTTAATTAAATAGGGTGTTAAGTTTAGAAAAGTTATTTTTATGACAGTGATGCTAAGAATGAACCAACTGTTCACCTTGATTTTAATTTAATAAAGGAGTGATCGCCCGGTATTTAACTAGGCGGGGTGTCACAGGTGGTATCAGAGCATCAGGCTCTAGTGTCCATAGGATATGTACGGCTTATTTTCGCTTTCAGCTTAATGTTTTTTCTATAGAGCCCTATTTTTAGGATTGTTGTATTTCTGCTTTTACGTTACGTCTTCAACTATTTGAGATTTGATAATGACTGTAGACTAATAAACTCCTTCACGTTTCAGATGCCTCCGAGACGTGCACCGAAGGATAGGCGTGCACAGGCCGAGCAGTCAGAAGTTCCGGCACAAGGCACTATGAATGCTAATGAAGTAGCCGCCATTGTTGCTCAGGCGGTGAATGCCGCGCTAGCGGTGGTTCAGCAGGCTCCACCCCAGATTCAAGCAGTGGTGCCAGTACCCGCACAGCTTCCATCTGCATGGGAGAGGGTCAGGGATGCTTTTCAGAAGGCGCATCCCCCTGAGTTCTCTGGTAGATCAGACATCGTCACAGTCATCCAATGGAAGAAAGATATCCAGCGGCATCTTCGTATGTATAAGTGCACCGACGTGCAAAGGCAGTTATTGGCTTCCTTTAAGCTGGTGGGGGCCTCTTTGCAGTGGTGGGAGTCCACTACCACCTTGGAGGAGAGGGACACGATCCCAATTCAGTCGTTTTGGGAGCGGTTTGACCGCAAGTACTTTTCACCCGCCGTGCAGACTGAGATGAGGCGGAAATTACTGAATTTGAAACAGGAGAACTCTACCGTTGCTGAGTATGAGGAGGAGTTCACGAGACTTCTCACCATAGTGCCAGATGAGGCACCTACTGAGAATAAGAAAATTATGTTGTTTGTGTACGGGTTAGCTTGGAGGATCCGTCAGCATCTTATAGGGAATCTATCTCTAAGTACTTTCACTGATGTACTCAATGTTGTGTGAATACATTGCCAGGATCACCGCTTCCATCTGCAAGGAAGCAAGAGAGCAGGAGAGTCCAGCCAGCAGGGCTGGACCGAGGGTAGTAGTGCTAGTGGGACCCCATCTCATGGACAGACTCGTCAGCACGAGCAGAGTTCCCATCAGGGGGACACTGCTAAGCGATACCGTTCAGGTGATTCTAGATAGGGATTTGGGGGTTATAGGCAGGGCCAGCCTAATCAACAGGGCCAACAGGGCAAACAGCGTGCTAATCAAGGCCAGCAGGGCCAGTGGCGGGAAGGTAACGGCCAGCAGGGCCGTGGTCAGCAGGGTCAGAGGGGAGGTAACTTCAGAGGCCGGTCTTTTGAATGCGGCAAGCATGGTCATAAGCTCCAGGATTTCCCAGAGGGTAATAGGGCCCCACGGCAGCAGGGTGCCCGTAATAAGCCACAGCGACCACTTTTTCCAGCTGCCCTCCCAGCTCCAGCCCAGGTGCAAGCCCTACCAGCCATACCAGCAGCTCCAGTGCAGCAGGGGAAGTTACAGTACGGACGTGTCTATGAAGTCCACCAGGCAGCAGCTCCACAGGCACCACCCGCGATTGAGGGTATGTTTCCTATCCATGGTACTATGGGTCGGGTTTTGTTTGATACTGGGGTGACGCATTGTTTTATAGCTACGAATTTTGCGAAGGCCTTAGGGTTGTTAGCCACAGCAGAGAGCACAGTGACGTGTGTAGACTCACCACTGGAGAGTGGATCACTTATCTTCTTTATATGCCGGGGAGTGGGGGTAGAGATTGGTAGTTTGGTATTACCTGCAGACATGTTAGTCTTAGATATGCATGAGCATGATGTTATTATCGGTATGGATTGGCTCACAGCTTATAGAGCCATGATTGATTGCTTCGGTGGGAGCATTATTTTTGCCATTCCGGGGCAAGAGATGTTTGTAGTGGCGATGCCTCGCCCAGAGGGAGGTTCGACCACTCATTTGTATTATATAGAGGATGATACCTCTAAGGAGGTTGTGATTCCGTTAGACTCGATTCCAGTTGTTCGTGAGTATTCCGATGTGTTTCAGGAGATACCAGGCCTACCCCCAGTCGAGAGATAGACTTTGTCATAGACTTATTACCGGATACTAGACCGATAGCGCGCGCTCCATACCGTATGGCTTCGGCAGAGATGCGTGAGTTACGAGATCAGATAGAGCAGCTGTTAGGTCAGGGCTTCATTCGCAGGAGTACCTCACCTTGGGGCACTCCAGTCTTGTTTATGAAGAAGAGAGATGGTTCACTGAGGTTATGTGTGGACTACCGAGAGTTGAACAAGGTCACGATACGGAATAAGTATCCGTTGCCTCGAATCGATGATCTGTTCGACCAGCTGAAGGGATCAACTTTCTTTTCGAAGATAGATCTGAGGTCGGGGTACCATCAGCTACGTATTAGAGAGCAGGATGTTTCAAAGACTGCCTTCTTGAGGAGATATGGGTCTTACGAGTTCAGAGTGATGCCATTTGGTCTCACAAATGCTCCAGCCGTATTCATGGACTTAATGAACCGAGTATTCGGAGAGTTCTTGGATCAGTTTGTCATCGTCTTCATAGATGACATTTTGATATATTAACACTCTGAGGAGGAGCATGCCGAGCACTTGAGGCAGGTTCTTCAGACTTTATGAGAGCATCAGTTGTATGCTAAGTACGAGAAGTGTGGATTCTGGTTGCGAGAGGTATAGTTCTTGGGGCATGTTGTTTCTGAACAGGGGATAGCAGTTGACCCGAGTAAAGTGTCAGCGGTGAGGGAGTGGGGACAGCCCACGACACCGACGGAAGTGCGTAGTTTCTTGGGGTTAGCCGGATACTACGGGAGATTCATTCGGGGATTCTCCAAAATAGCGGGTCCATTGACGAACCTGACTCGCAAAGGGGTACCATATGTTTGGGATGATGCTTGTCAATTGGCTTTCGACGAGCTGAAAGACAAGCTTACTTCAGCACCAGTCCTTGCTTTACCGAAGCCGGGTGTGGAGTACCTGGTTTACACCGATGCCTCTTTACGGGGACTTGGGGGAGTACTTCAGCAGGAAGAGAAGGCTATAGCTTTTGCATCCCGCAAGCTTAAGCAGCATGAGAAGAATTACCCCACCCACTACCTGGAGTTAGCAGCGGTCATTTTTGCACTGCATATATGGAGACACTATTTATTGGGGGAGAAGTTCCGTTTGTTCACAGACCACAAGTCACTGCAGTACCTGTTTTCTCAGCGAGAGCAGAATATGCGTCAGCCCAGATGGTTAGAGTTTGTGAAAGACTATCAGTTCGACATACAGTATCATCCGGGGAAAGCCAACGTAGTTGCTGATGCGTTGAGTCGAAGACCGGTAAATGAGGTAGCGAACGTCTGGAAAGCAAAGTGGAAGGAGTTGGGTCACCAGGACGCAGTAGCTCGTTCCTTCATATATGTTATGACAGTCACACCCGAGATTGTTACGAGGGTAATACAGGCCCAAACCAAAGATCCGTTTTTCCATGAGCAGATTGTACGACCTTTAGTCGAGGGTGTTGAGTCCTATTCTATTAGTTCAGATGGGGGTTTTAGGTTTAATGGGAGGTTAGTGGTTCCAGAAGGGGCAGAATTGCGTCATGCAGTGATGACCCAATCTCACGGGTCCCGATTTGCAGTACATCCTGGATGAGATAAGATGTACCAGGATATGAGGAGGCAATACTGGTGGAGTGGGATGAAGAAGGACATTGTTGAGTTCGTGTCCAAGTGTTCTACCTGCCAGCTGGTGAAGGTGGACCATCAGAAACCGTCAGGATTGCTTCAGCCATTGGAAGTACCCACGTGGAAGTGGGAGAGTATTTCCATGGATTTTATTACAGGGTTGCCTACATCACAGCGGGGCCACGACTCTATCTGGGTGATTGTAGACCGTTTGACCAAGGTGGCTCATTTTCTGCCGGTGCGAACAGATTATACCACGGGTCAGTATGCTCAGTTATTCATTGCTGAGATTGTCATATTACATGGGATGCCCCTGAATATTGTGTCAGATAGAGATAAGATTTTCATGTCGCATTTCTGGGAAAGCTTTCAGGAGGCTATGGGTACTGAGTTGAGGTTGAGTTCAGCTTATCACCCACAGACAGATGGACAGACAGAGCGTACTAATCAGATGTTAGAGGATATGCTACGCATGTGTGTTCTTGATTTTGGAGGAGGTTGGGAGCCACATCTTCCACTGGTAGAGTTTGTTTATAATAACTCTTATCAGTTTACGATTGGTATGGCTCCATTTGAGGCTTTGTATGGCCAGCCTTGTCGTTCTCCAACTTGTTGGCTCGAGGTGGGGGATAACAAGTTATTAGGACCAGAGGTAATTCAGGAAACCTCCGCAAGGATTGAGATGATTAGGAGTCGCATTCGAGTAGCCCAGGACAGGCAGAAGAGCTACGCCGATGTGAAACGGTTCTTTCGGGAGTTTATTGTGGGGACCAAGTGTTACTGCGTGTATCTCCTATGAAAGGAGTGATGAGGTTCGGGAAGAAAGGGAAATTGGCCCCGAGGTACGTGGGACCATTTCCCATCATCGAGAGGATTGGGCCAGTAGCATACAGGTTGGGACTGCCAGAGAAATTACATCGCATTCACGATGTATTCCACATCTCGTCGTTGAGACAGTATCTTCGGGATAATATGGTCGATACTCACATCGCGATAGATGAGATAGACTTGCAGCCTGACAACTCTTACGAGGAGAGACCGGTGGCTATCCTAGACTATAGTGAGAGGAGATTGAGGTCGAAGATAGTTCCGCTTGTACGAGTCCAATGGGAGCATCATAATGTGGAGGAATCCACTTGGGAGCGCGAAACCGAAATGCGCGAGAGATATCCAGATTTGTTCTTACCAGGTATGCCTTATTTTTCGAATTTCAGGACGAAATACCGTTATTAGGGGAGAAGTATGTAATACCCCGTATTTTTATGCTATATTAATTTGGGGATTTATTAAATTTAATGTGAATTAATTATTTAATAAAATTCGGAAATTAATTAAGTTATAATTAGTAATGTGATGAGAGTTAGTAATTATGGGAAATTTATCGAATATTACTAATGAGCAAAGTAATATATAATATTGGTTATATTGAGTGTCACGAGTGAATAAAATGACAATTTTAGAAATTTGAGTCGGGACGCGCTCGAGTCGCGTCGGGACTAAATATTGATAAATAAAAGTGAATATTTTATAAGTTGTTCGTATGGTTGTTTTGAGTGCGCCAACGCGTCCGGAAGGGTCGAGATAGTCAGAAAAGTATACCCAGGGGTTTGATTTGGGTCTCGGGCGTTTTTAGGAGAAATTAGTACCCCGGGAGGGCATTTTAGTCATTTTGTATTTTTGGGTAATTAAACCCACGAAAATTAAAGGGGTTATATCAGATGTTTAGGTTATCTCCTAGGGTTAGATAACTCAAAACACTAGAACGGCCATTGGAGAGGAGAGGAGAGGAGATGAGAGAGCTCTCAAGGCATTCCAAGGCTCAAAACTCAACCATTTGCACCACCGCCACCGCCAACGCATAGATCGCGAGACGGGGAACGCAACCAGACCAAATTCAATACCAAACCAGATTTTTGAAAATCCCAGGCAAGTGTTTATCTTGCTTATTTCGTTGATGCATCATCCATATTAGTTTAGGAATTATTAGGATGAGATTTATGGAAGAAAAACCCAATTTGAGATGGGAAATTTTCATGCAGTGATGATTTATATGATATTCTGGATACCCTTTGTCATGTAGAGGATTAAACCACGAAATTTTGATGTTTTATGAGAAGGAAATTCTGGAAAAGATTTGTTAGAACCATGTTTAAGAGAAATCTAGGGTTCTTGATATTTATATGAATTGTGGGCTGTTAATCCATGTTTAGTAACGAAAATTGACATGTTTTACGTAGGAAATGCATAATATTATGTTAGGATGTTAGTAGTATAAATTTTTGGACATTTGGGAATGAAAAACTTGAATTTGGATGAAGATATGTGTTAGAACCCATAACTGCAAAACTACAGAAATCGCAATACCTGTTTGATCGATCGATCGAGCCAAGAGCTTCGATCGATCGAAGGTTCGATCGATCGAGCCCCTAACCTCGATCGATCGACCCCTCCTGGCAGACTTATGTTCCCCTTTTTAAAATTGTTGAATTGATTCGAAATGAAGAAAACTCCTTAGACATCCTTGTTAAAATAATTTGGGAGATAATGATGACCAGTAAGATTCATTAATAAATAAGAGACTTTTAATGTAAGGCGAAATCTATATTTTTGGGATGTTTTGCATAAGGGACAATGTAAGTATATATTAAAGGGGAGAGACACGTAAGAGAGAGTTACGTTGGAACATAAATGGATATCTACTGAATTGTACATTTGGAAGAATAGAGTCCATGAGGGTTACGTAGTAAGTTGGAAAAACCCTTCGAATTAAAGTTAGAAACGAACCATTATACTTGATAAATAATAATGGGAAAATAAGGATAAATGTTGTGAATGTGGGTTATTGGATAAGCCTAAATTGATATAATAAAAGTGGTATATTTATATGATTGTGTATGCATATATTATATACTTGTGAAAATCAAGCCCGCGCTACTTGCTATCCCTGAGGTTTCCACGCTGGGACGATATTATCTCGTGTGCCTTATGGGGGATATTGACTCGTACCCTAGAAGATAGAAATCCTAGGTATAGTCTATCGAATCGGTAGTCACGGTCCTAAGAGACGTGAGGGTATGTACTGACCTCTTGGACTTGGAAACTATGCTTCGCCTCAATATTGTCTGTGTATGTATTTATACAGTTCTAGAGTGATTCCGAACTTGTATTCCCTTTAGTACGATTGATACGGGGATTGGATAGCAAAGTATGCCCGCACCATAATTTTTATGTGGGGTACTATTAGAATATATATATTATACGAGTATTTAATATATATATGAACTTCTGAAATTTGAGAAACTTCCTACTGTGTTATGGTAAGTAAGACATGTATAATGACTCAAATTGGAAATACTTGTTTTGAAAAGTATAATATGATATTGAAAAACTTTATGAATCAATAAAGTTAAAATGAGCGTTTTGGTACTAAATGAAATTATCCTTTTAAACCATGATGTTGTTAAATCTTAAATCTTGAGAGTCACCTAAGATAAGTTAAATCCTTGGGGAAAGATAGTGTGATATATGATGAGATAAACCCTTGGGAAGGTTAGTACGATAGGAGTGCACATTATAAGAGAGGTGAGAATTTCTCAAGAGAGTGTCGCACTAATGTGTTGTTGCATTGGCCTGTGTCAATTTAAATACTTGCGAAACGAATTTTTAAATCATATACACTATCGGGCTCTGACCCGTTTCTATTCCTCTTTCTCTCTTGTATATATATGTATATATTACTGGTGCCCAGCCACAGGGGCGTCTTGTTTAGGATCCCTTGGAAGGAACGTGCTGCAGCTTAGGTGGGAGTTGCAGGCCACTTGATTAGACGATTTCATTTACTTGATTCCACTTCTATCATTCTCCTTATTGGGCATGTGTCGCCCTTTCCACTATTTATCTGTTTTATTGGGACATTTGTATTTCAGTTATTTCTAGTACTGTTACTTTGGGATTTATTCAGCATGTATGATTTACTTTAAGTTTTAAATGCTGGGATTTAGTTGTTGAATGTTTAAATTAATTGGATTATATGTTCCAGGATTATTGTGGTGTGATTCTTTAAATATTAAATTGTTGTAGATAATCAAATCGTTATTTTCAAAATAAAGTTTGGAAAGTAATGTTTAAAAATGGTTTTGACACTTAGCTTAATTAAATAGGGTGTTAAATTTAGAAAAGTTATTTTTACGACAGTGATGCTAAGAATGAACCAACTATTCACCTTGATTTTAATTTAATAATGGAGTGATCGCCCGGTATTTAATTAGGTGGGGTGTCACAGTCGTGTAGATAAGTTAAGTTGAATGCTAGAGTCTAGTTAGATTGGGTAGTACAGCTATGTGGGTTAAATATAGGACGTTAGGCGTGCACTATAAATGAGGGGTAGGGTAACTCAAAAGAGTGTACGGAATCGTAACATGTATAATCAATAACTCATCTTATTGCGATAAACACTTACTAAATATTTTCACACTCTTGCTATAAAAATATTTTCAAAGCCTTTTAGGTGCCCAACCACAGGGACGCCAGACTTAAGGATTCAGTCCAGGGACTCGTTGCTGCAGCATTGTGGAGGCTGGCAGGACTTTGCATAGACGATTCATTCTTTCAAATATAGTATAAGATCTCATCTTAGTACTCTCTATTGGGACATGTTGTCCATTGTTCTCATTTCAGTTTTTCAGTTTTGGATTATATTGGTTTTATTTAGCAGTTTTGGATTTTAACCGATTGTTATCTCGGCAAGACTTTATTCTTTATATATTGCGTGATGGTTTGAATGATGGTATAGTGTGAATGTTTAATTATTTCAGCATGAGTATTATTCTTGGGTTAATGAAAGATAAAATTTGGCACCAGTTTAATTTTCACTTAGGTGGTTAGTAATTAAAAAGTTTTCGACAGTGATGCTAAGAATGAACCAACTGAGAAAACTGTTTTAATTTAATTTATGATTGACCACCCGAGATTTAATTAGGCAGGGTTTCATAATTAAAATGCAAAGGGGGGTGATTATGTAATTTTTTAAATATTTCTTACCCTAAATTTGAATTAATTATTTGTATTTCGTATTTTTATAGGTACCCAGAAAATTTGGACAACAAAAGAGTCGATATGCAAAAATTGTCAGGATACGTCGCGACACGACACAACGCAACACAGTTGACACGACTGTACTAAATATTTTTTATAAAATCGCTCGAGTGTCCATTGAGGCCGTGCCATAGCTTTTCGAATTTTTTTTGACAAGACTCACAACTTTGAAGTTCAGGCGAAAATAAGATTTTGAAGTTTTGGGGGTCAAAAATGCGATTAAAGCTTGTGGTGTGAATAATGACGTGAATAGAGTCAAAATTGGGGATAATTATTTTTTAAAAAAACACTTCTCAAATATCTCCAACTCTTCCCAATACTCCATGAAATAATTATCGGCCCAAATACAACCAATCAAAGAGAGTTTAACTCCAACTCAAACACCTCATTTCTAAGCCTATAAATGGGACCCTTTAGTTCATTATTTTGGTGGAGAAGTGTAGAGAGAGCTCGAGAGATAGTTTTTTATTCTTTTATTTTTAGAGTATATTTTATTTGAGGACCGTGAATTATTCTTTTATGGGAGAAGTTTTGCCAAGATCAATTGTAAGACCCGAATATTTTTGTAAGTTGATTTATTAATGAGAATTAGTATTCATTCTTTCATTTTTATTTTGTCTTCAATGATGCTAGTTTAATTTCTTTACTAGTACTAGGTGAAGTTTATTATGTTTGATTAATATTGTGTGTAGTTTAAATTCGTCTTTATTTTTCGACATATTCTAAAAGTTTTAAAAATTCGGTATTCATTTAAAACGACACGAGCGTGTATTTTAAACCTTCGACTTTGTTTGAAAACTCATTTTTATTTGATGTATGAGTATTTTTTATGGGTTATACTTTTATTAAATTAATTGATAGTACATGCTTAAAGACCATACTTTGTAATTTAAAAGTGAACTTTTTAAGGGAATATGGATTTTAGCCGTCTAAATTTAGAGACATTAAATTTTATTGTGAACTTAACCGTGTTATTTTACGAATTAAATGCGACGACAGTCGGTTTAATTTGAGTTATAAAATTTGAAATGACGAATTTAAATTATTACATAATATTTGTTGAATGTGACAAATGGTTCTAATGTCCTAATTCTCACGCTCGCTTGATTATATCTTTCGTAGTTGTAATTTTTTTTAGGTTACTTTAAAATTACATCTCCTTTCTAAACCCATTTCGTCTAGTTGGAGAGTCACAGTCATTTTGAACGAAGAAATTAAAAAATCTCTGTGGGTTCGACTCGTACTTACACTCGCTATTCTATAATAGCCCGTGCATTTGCGGTATTTTATAAAATTGACAACACATACAATATGGTCAATACCAAGCTCCTCCAGTCACAACGATGGATTTGCAAGATAATACCAAAAATTGATGTGACCTCATCTATAAGACCCGTCAACCTAGACACCATCTCATGCGCCAGTAACCTCCTTATCTACACCTGCATACACGTAGCCCCTGCAGCCCCAAAGGAAAATTCCAAGGGTAGAAGGTCACTTATGTCCCTAACAAAGATTCAATAATCCATCAAGAAGCAAAGTTTCGAAGTCCCTGACCATACCGATCGGCAACAGCCTTTTCCTCTTCCCATGGAAGCCCAGGAGTCCGTTCCTTTACTGATTAGCACCGTCCCACAATTGCGTATTGAAATCCTCTTCCAAAATTCGTATAAAAAATGCCAGAAAAATTCTAAAAAATCCCTGAAAACATGGAAGCTCAATTTCCTTAAGAAAATCATTTTTTGGAGCACTAAGCCCCTTACAAACTCTCGCAATCGCTATCAAGATAAATCTTACGCTCTTATCCCCAGCATAATTAATCTTACACACCTATTCTTAGTATATTCCACAAGCATAACCAATGATGCCCCCACATCCAAGTGTACTATAAAATTGACCTCGATCCTCATAATTGGTCCTCACAACTTATGGTCTTCAAAATTAACATCGGTCCTCAGAATTGATCGCTACAACTTAAGGTCCTCATAATTGATCTCAACCATTAGAATTGGTCGTCACAACTTAAGGTCCTTAGAATTGACCTCGGCCCTCAGAATTGGTCGTCGTAACTTAAGGTCCTCATAATTGACCTCGACCCTCAGAATTGGTCATCACAACTTAAGGTCCTCGTAATTGACCTTGATCCTCAGACTTGGTCGTCACAACTTAATGTCCTCAAAATTGACCTTGGCCCTCAGAATTGGTCGTCACAACTTAAAGTCCTCATAATTGACCTCCATCATCAGAATTGGTCGTCACAATTTAAGGTCCTCAGAATGGACCTCGACCCTCAAAATTAGTCGTTACAACTTATGATCCTCGAAATTGATCTTGACCCTCAGAATTGGTCGTCACAACTTAAGGTCCTCAGAACTGACCTCGACCCGCATAATTGGTCATCACTACTTAAGGTCCTCAAAATTGTCCTCGGCCCACATAATTGGTCATTATAACTTAAAGTCCTCTAAATTGGCCATCTCAGCTTAAGGTTCTCAAAATTGACCTTGACTCTAAGAATTGGTCGGTACATCTTAAGGTCCTCATAATTGACCTCGGCCCTTTGAATTTATAGTCCCAACTTAAGGTCCTCATAATTGATCTCGACCATCTGAATTGGTTGTCCCAACTTAATGTCCTCAAAATTGACATCGATTCTCATAATTGGTTATTCACAACTCAAGGTCCTCAGAATTGACCTCGACCTTCAAAATTGTTCGTTACAAACTCAAGGTTCTTAAAATTGACTTTGGCCCTTAGAATTTGTTATCACAACTCAAGGTCCTTAGAATTGGTCGTCCCAACTTTAGGTCCTCAAAATTAGGCCTCGACCTGCTGAATTGGTCATTCTCAGCACAACTTAAGAAATAACCTCGACCCACTAAATCGGTCATCCTCATCGCCTTAAGTCCTTATAACTAACCTTGTTCCACTGAATCAGTCATTTTCGCCTCCTTAGGTCCTTATAATTGACCTCGACCCGTTGAATCGGTCATTCTCGCCTCCTTAGGTCCTCAGAATCGACCTCGACCCACTGAATCCATCATTCTCATCTCCTTAGGTCCTCAGAATCGACCTCGACTCATTGAATCGATCATCCTCGTCTTCTTATGTCCTCAAAACTGACCTTGACCAGCTGAATCGGTCATTCTCGTCTCCTTTTATCCTCAAAACTGACATCAACCCACTGAATCGGTCATCTTCATCCCCTTATCTCCTCATAATTGACCTCGATCCTCCTGAATCGGTCAACCTCATCCCCTAAGTCCTCAGAATTGACCTAAAAATTCTCTTCCACAGCATTAATGTGGTGTCTATCATTCGATGGGCTCACTGTAGACACCCCATCCTATGACCCCCTTATGCACATCCTTAGGTCTTAAGTTCTCCCTCATTCACCATAAACCTAGATCATACTTTGAGTACTGATATAGAGGCCATCGGGCGCTCTCGATCCCCGTTTAACTTTAGTTAACTTCCTCATCTGAGTGGAAGCGTAATAGATCTTCGAAGGGATCTAAATCCCTTTTCCAACGGTTTGCCTCGTGCACAAATCGGCCTTAGGGTTTGAATGAATGGTCTATTTTACTATCAAAAATTGATTCAGAGACCACCAGGTGCTCCCAGGCCCCATTTGAATCTGATTAACTTTCTCTTCTAAGCATAAGCTCAATGAATCTTTGAAGGGCTCTGAATCCCCTTTACAACGATCTGTCTCGTGTGCGAATTCGCCTTACACTTCGATTTATTTTATCCTAAAAATTAATCTGGGGGCCACCAAGCACTCTTGGGTCCCATTCGACCCCGATAAACTCTTTAGCTCGAATAAAGATGAATGAATTTTTAAAGGTCTCTGAATACTCTTTCCAACGGTCCATCCCGTGCATAAATCAGCCTTACGGTACGGACGAATGACACATTTTACTCTAAAGGGTCATCAGGCACTTTTCGGCCTCGTCTAACCATGGTCAACCCTTTGAACTGAATGAAGATGAATGAAATATTGAATGTCACTTAATTCCCTTTTCAACGGTCTGTCATGTGCATGAATTGGCCTTGCGGTTCGAATGATCCGTTTTCATTTGAGAATTTCCTATCTAGTGACCAAAGGTGCTTTCGAGTCCCGTTTGACCTCGATTAATTTCCAAACCCGGGAGTGGCTTAGTGTATTCTTAAAGGGATCTGAATACCCTTTCTAATGGTGTGTCTCGTGCACAATTTTGACTTAGAGTTCGCATTTTAAGGCAATTTTTCTAAAAAAAAAGGCCTCAGACTGACGAATGGCACTTCTAGGATCCTGCCTATCGGCAGTGTGTCTGGGGGTCTATGCTGATAGGTAGGTCTAGGACCATGTCGATCAGTACCCCCTTGTACCTATAAATAGAGGCCATGACCTCACTTTGAAAATCACCCTTGAACATCCCTCTCAGCAATTCAGAGAATATTCTCTCAAATTCAGAATTGTTCCCCTATTTAAAAACCCATTTTATACATTCTTTCCATCATTTTCATATTCTTTTGAGTAAATTCCCAACCATCTCCTCATATCACCAACATCTCATCGTGATATCAACGCATTTATAATCAAGATCCGCTTCAAGTCTTCATAAAGAGGTTTAATTTTTCCTCAGTTGTCTTTAAATTCTCTTATTTTTGCATTAGTTAGTTCATTTCCACTTTAGTCCTTTACTTCATCACATCACATATCTTAATTTCAAACTTTTATTATTAATATTTGCACATCCTTTATTTCCATAAGAAAACCCATAACAAGAAAAATAGGGGTTTACTTGTAAATTCCAAACGAGGAATTCTCATCACATTTTCTCACACTAAAGTGCCTTTTTCTTTACACACACACGAATATAAACAAAGTCCTTAGTTGGATTTATAAGTTAAAGCCCACCTCATATTATCTTCAAACTACATGAACTTTGATGCCCCCTCGGGCTATGTACACATGTTAGGTAATTCCCTAGACTCGAGTTCTCCCACACACTTTTGTTACCTTGTTCTTATTATATATTCTTAATATATATTTTATATGCTTGTTTGCTCGTGTCTTGTCCGATATGCGCATTCGTTCTTCTATAACGACTCGTGAATCGATAATCACTTACATCATACTTTGAATTATTAATTTGGGAACACTCCTAAGGATGACCTCACTCTGTCTTTATCCATGACGTGAGTCGAGCGATTCCATCCTCCCTTTATATTATGCACATAAGCGCACACATCATGGAGTTTTACAGTAGAAGATTAACATATGCCCATGAGAGACCGAAAGGGAGGGAAGGGTGCTTAACACCTTTCCATTCTGTAATTTAGTCCGTCGGCCCTTGAAATACTTGGTTTCTCAAGCATCCGTATTGTCCTTGATGCCCTTCTTTCGAAGCGACAACATTTCTTTTGCCTGTTTTGTGCAAAATAGCCTGGAGACTCTATCTCTACTTATCACCCCACATCAACGATGACCAAGTGCCCAGAGAAAGGACGCAATTTATCGTGCATGCCAAAAAAAAAGAGTGAAGGAGGGATCCAACTCGGGAGAACCCCCCGACCCCGGAACTTCGGGATGGCCATAAGGTATGTTGACGAGTTTGACTATATATACATAAGCATACATACACACACACACACACACACACACACACACATATATATATATATATATATATATATATATATATATATACTAGTTGTGCCCACGTGCGTTGCACGTGTAGCCATTTCCAGATATTAATCTTCCACTGCAAATCTGTGAAGGACAAAGTAATAAAAATACTTTCAACATATTATGTAGAATCTATTTTGTTAGAATATAACATAAAGTACCTAGTGCGAAGCATCAATCATTACCCAAAAACCCAAACCTCCATTCAACTGTAAACTATACAAGATATTCCTGTGAATACTCTAAATTTATCACAAACGAACACAGAGCTCCCTACTCAAAAGCAGGAAGAAATACACACAAACATGTATGTATATATAATCCGAATAAATATATCACAATGAAATTAGTTTGAAATGATTTATAGGGAAATATCATTAAAAAAAGAAGTTAAAAAAAGCTTCAGCAAACAAATTTCAAATCGCAGTTATTGAAAGATGACATTTGATAAAAACAGCGTGTAATCCTAAAAACTAAAAATTTAATGCTTAAATATGTTGCTTTTGACGTTTGTTAGGATTCAAAGGTTCTTCTTCCTCTTCAACTTTATGAGCAACGAACATGGATGACATTATCCGAAGAACCTTTGTACAACATTCTTGTTCCGTTACATAATCCAATTAATGGATTTATATTGCGTAGAAGAATGATTAGACAATTATGTTTAAGTTTCAATGCGTGTGGTGGCAATCCATTCGGCATCAAATAATTTAAAAATTCTTCTTGGTAATAGTTGTGCGTGTCATCCACAACTTCATCAAAGCTATTTAATATTTTCAATTCTCCGGGGAACATATCAATCATCATATCATTGAGTGAGTCTACGTGCTCGTTTGTTGTTGCAAGAATTGCTCGATCTGTCAAGAAGTTTGGCGAGTTGGCATTTATATTTAATGATTGGGAGATAATGTCAATGAGAGACTGTTCGGGGCCCTTATCATGTATTGATGCTTCCGTCCCATTGCCAATCCTTAGAAGGAAATCGCTAAGTGAGGAAGTGAAACCCAAATGTTTAATTACTTAATCATCACTATGAAGTTAAACAGGGCATTAGTTCTTTTTAGTCATTACATTTACATAATATGATGTATGGATTATCAATCTTAACATATCAATACAACAACTTTCAAAGATAAATTATGCGAGACAGATAAACTGCATCCATGTTCATTGAATAGAAATTACAAAATAACAAAGAGAATCCATCCGGTTAATAAGTATGGCCAAACCTAAGTTTCCAAGAAGTTAAAACAATTTACACAACAATAAGATGAATTGAAAACAACAATTGTAAATTAATTTTAAAAATTAAAAAAAAATTATGGTACTTGAATAAGTGCAATGCATTCCATAAGTGACACACAGTACTAAATATTAAGAGGAGGGAATAACAAACTTAAATTCTTTGAACACTATGTATCTAAAGATGCTAAAGATACAGTTTAGAGTGTGCGTTTGAGTTGATAAAGATAATTCGACCAAGGCATGTAATTTCAACTTCAGTAAGGTAATTTGGACTCATTTTGCTCACTTATTTTGTTGTTCTTGGAAGTTATGTTTTTCTTAGTCGGGGAGTTACAGCTGAAACTGACGTAAGACTTAATAAGAAGAATATATGTATGTAGAGAGACAAAATGAATACATTGAACCATACAGTGTGAAAAAATTCCAACACAGAGGAATTTCATAAATAATATTTTTACTATTTAAAAAAATGATCCGCGCCAGCAGTACGCATAGGCGGGGACAATTTTTTTAGTATCTTGGTACGCGCCAGCGGTATGTATAGGTGGTATTATAAAACATTTTAAATAAAATATAAAAAAAAAAACAGTTTTAAGCAATTTTTAAGTGCCTAAAGATTTTATTTAAAAAAAATATTTTAAGTAAAATCCAAGCATTGGATTTAAGAAAATTGTTACAAAAATTTTAATAGTTACAAAAATTATTTATAAAAATAAGAAGTTAGTAGTTTCAAAAGAGTAACTATTAAAATTTAATTTTTTTTAAAATAAAATCTTTAGGCACTTAAAAAATTATTTAAAACTATTTATTTAAAACTGTTTTTTTTTACAATTTATTTAAAATGTTTTATAATACGCGACCAAAATAAAATTAACACGATATGGCATGACTCACCTCAAAATCTTAATTTTACGTAAAATGAATATGAAACATATGAAAGTGACATGGTATGACACAAAATCCCTTTTTTTACGAAATGCGAACACGACCCACTTGTCGTGTTGCATTTTAAGTGGGTTGTGTTAGTATTTGGTAAAAAATGAGATTGCGTGTTGTGTCATATTACTTTTATATGTGAAAATAAGATTTTGAGCTTTGTTGTGTCATTTTTATTTTGGTTGGGTTCGTGTTTGGTTAAAAAAATAATATTTCATGTTGTGTCGTGTCACTTTTATTAGGATCGTATTCATGTTTGGTTAAAAAAAATTGTCGTGTCGTGTCGAGTTGCTTTTATTTGGGTCGTGTTCGGTTTTAAAAATAATTTTCAATTTAAAAAATAGTTTTTTATTTGTTAATTTTTTTCCCAATTTTATGTAAAAAATATTTTTTTTGAAAAAAAAAACAGTTTTTAAATCTATCTTAAAAAAAACTTCTATAAAAGTATCATAATAGTTTTTTAAAATAAAAAGGGTTTTTAAAACTATCATAATAGTTTTTTAAACAGTTTTTATAGAAAAAACAGTTCTTTTTTAATTTAAAAAAATAAAAAAAAAATGTTTTAAAAAATAATTTAAAAGACTGTTTTTTATTGAAAAAAATTAACAAATAAAAAAATATTTGTTTGATCTTTAGAGAAAAGGGCAAGTTTGTCTTTTAAAAAGTAATTGGAGTGTTTTAAGAATTTTTAGAATCTTTAAGAAATAAACACGAACAAATATGACCAACTGGAAAATACATATGAATGCATAAAAAAAATAATCTAATATGGTGTGAACTTGGTAATTCCTTAACTTAAAAAATATATATAATTTTTCTGAAATTAACATTGAATTTAGAATTATTATAAATCATGAATAGAATAACAATAAAATTAGAAATACAAAATTTGAGCACAAAAGAGAGACAATATTTATGAATGAGATAGATATAATTACAAAAATTATGTATTTGCTTTCAAATTAACAAATGCATACTTTTTATGGCAAATGAAAAAGGAGTAAAAAATTAGAGAGAAAATTAGGAGTATTGACCTTGTTTTTTGGATAAGAAATAACAGCAATGAATAAACTATGCAATATGAATCTGATGGGAAGATGAAGGAACTTGAGAGCTAAGTTTTGATTTCTAGGGTTTCAAAATGAATGTATTTGGAAGTTTTGGTAGATGAATGTATTAGGAGAGAGAACATATCAAGTTAAGATTCATGGAATGATTTTAATTTAATGAATGTGTGAAACTAATATTAAGGGTATGATTGTAAATGTTAATTTAATGAGGATAGTTTAGTGCTTTGAGATTTGAAGATGAACTTCCATCTTTTTAAGTAGTATATATATATATATATATATATATATATATATATATATATATATATATATATATATATATAATGTATAATCCACAATAAAATTATATACTTACAGGAATTGATAATATTATTTAATACATATGTATTATATGTATATGTTATATCATTCCATACATTAATAGTACATGTATACAACTATATATAAGTAACATGTATGTATTGGTAATATTATTTAACATATGGATCTTAGTATATTATTAAATTTAATAAAATACATATAATTAATTTTATGTACATGTATATATATATATATATATATATATATATATATATATATATATATATATATACAGGCTCCTGTGCACACTAAGTTTGCACACTAAGTATGCACATTACCTTTTTAAAGTAGTAAAAAAAATTTTTTGAGTTGATTTTTTTTGTGTGATATTTAAACATTTCAAGGAACCCATATAAAAAAAATCAGCTCAAAAAAACTTTTTTTGCTAGTTTTAAAAAATCGGTCAAACTTTCTATGCTTTTAAGCCCTTTAAAAACTGCGAAAGTTTGACCGATTTTTTAAAAATAGCAAAAAAAAAAAATTTGAGCTAATTGTTTTTATGTGAGTCCGTTGAAATGTTAAAATATCACATAAAAAAATTGGTGTGCGCCAGCACTCAAAAATATTTTTTTTACTACTTTAAAAACTTAATGTGCAAACTTAGTGTGCACAGGATCCTGCCTATATATATATATATATATATATATATATATATATATATATATATTATATAAATGCATAAAAATATTAAGAATTGATAATTTTGAGTAGAAAAATAAAAAACAGAATTTAGAAAATATACTTTTGTTGTATTTTGAAAAACTTAATTATAACACGAAAATATTATAGTTCAGTATTTAAAAACAGGTTTGCCAAATGCATATTCTTATCAGAATTGTATTTAAACTTATAAAACATAATTATAATTGATAACCAAATAGATCCTAAAGATAAAAAAGTTAGACTCCTAATATACAAAAAAATTATAGATAAATAAAAATAAACAAACACCCCCTTCATTTTAACACCACACTCAAGTTGGAGTGCTGTTAAAGGCACCCAAATTTTTTCTCCCAAACACAACATAAAAACTCAAATAATTTGTTATTACAAAGCACCAAATTTAAGTCATTTTTTCTCACAACAACTTTTTCCCGTGTCAAGCTCATTTTCATGGCAGGTGGTCTTAGTGCCTTTCCACAATGGAAAGCCACCATACTAAGTCCATTCCTACAGTGACTTTCTACCGTGTCAAGCTCATTTTCACGCTAGAAAGTTATCGTGGCTTTTCACAATGAAAAGTTACTATGGAAATGGCTTGGCACAATGACTTTCCCCTGTGAAAGTGGATTTGACACGGTGGAGTCACCGTGAAAAGCCCATTTCCAAAGTCCATTTTAGCATCTGTAAAGCTAGAGGTGTTGTAATATAAAGCTACTACGTTATTTACTTTTTTTTATTTTTAAGTGTTTTCCTGCTCACGAAGCTATGGAAATTGACACAGAGAATCTCCAAAGAAAACAATTCCTCTACGAGCCTATAGTACCATCTTCTTCTACATTTTCCACCCCAAAATTTCAAGAAAACTCTTAATTTTTACAATCTTCATATATATGTTTATTTAGTTGTTTGATTTAATATGATGATGGGTTTGAGCAAGGTTCTAAAAAACACGGGGTGTGATCGAGGCATGGAGGCTAAGCCTTAAGCCATAGAAGCCTAGGTGGGCCTTAGGCGTAAAAAGGCGTTTAGACCTTTTTAATATATTTTAATATTTTTTAAACATAACAAGGCAATTAAAATACTAAAATTGTACATATCATAATAATATGTCTAAATATTTGCAAATTAAAATACTATTTGATTATTTTGGACGAGATAATGGTCCGATTTGTAAAAAAAATCTTTAAAATGCAATATCGTTTCACTAAAGCATTGTTATTTTTAGGAAAAAAAATGCGCCTTAAGGATTTTACCAAGAATAAGGCGTAAAAAGCTTAAGGCGAAGCGTTTCTCCCAAGCCTCAAGCATAGGCGTACCTAAGCGGAGCCTAGGCGGGTTTTTTAGAACACTGGGTTTGAGATACAAAATGAGATCTATAGGGGTTAACAATACAGTCATATATACTTTGCTAGACTTCATTTGATGAGAGCTCCATTTGAAATACATGATCAGTTTTGCCATCGTACTTGGGAGTTACCATAAATGGTTTGAACTTGGCAGGTGTAGAAAAGTTCACAATCGCTGGGATAAAAGGCGACCTCTTCACGAAACTCCTGTGCAAGTTTTTTTTATTTGGCCATTTCTCCCAAACGATCTTTTAATCGCTGAATAGAACATTAATAGGGATTTCTACTATATTAGTTTTGTTTGAAGCAGTCTTAGCTGCTTGGTTATGGATTTATGCTGAGCTCTCTTCCTAAGAAGTCTGCTCGGCACGCACGAATCCTTGCACGCTGGTTCTTGACCTGATAGATCCTCCTCGGCGATCACGTGATCTGGTGGGCTATCTGCGATTATGGCCCTAGAAGCTCGGGGACCCAAATTGTGACAACCCGAATATAATTATGATTAATTATACGTAAATCATGCCTAGCTTGTGTGATATGATTAGTGTGTTATTAATATGTGTGATGTTAATTTATTATGTTTAGTCTAATCCTACCTCCAAAAAGCATGAAATGTCGAATTAGTTACAAATACAAAATTTGAAGGTTTCGATAGGAATGTCCATGTTTAAGGCTAGTTTTGACCTTTATGACATAACAATTGACTTGAGGTGAAAACTACATAATTGTAGACAAGTGAGTTATGGTTGTAACACAACAAACGGTGAATGAAACGGAGGTTCGAGTGAGAAGTTATACCAAAATTACGAAACAAGGGCAAAGTAGTCCATCCGTTAAGTAGTATTTTGTCTTAATATGGCAACAAATGTTTTATTCTCATTGGTTGGGAAGGGTGGTGGCTTTGGCCGACCTCAAACCCTTAGAATTAACTCTTTATTCAGCCAAAATGCAGCCATGAGAGATTTTAAGCCTAAGGAAAGAGAAGTTGGAAGTTAGGAAGAAAAAGTGAGGAGAAAATTGAAGAAAATTCATAGAAAATTACGAAAAAGCCCCTAAGGTAATTCCAACCATGAATCTTGCTATTTTTTCTTTCATTTACGATTTATATGATATAAATCCTTGATTTTTATTGAACTTTCATGTTTGGGTGCATATGTATGGATATATGCAAGTTTAAGTTAAGTTGAATGTACAAAACCCTAAGATTGCTTTGTTTAGAAACTTTGTTTATTCAAACTTCCATATATTTTTGTATAGTTACTGGAATCGATTGCTTCCAATTGGATATTAACATGGACTCATATATGTATGACATATCCTAAAATCATGTGAAAATACCAACAAATGAGTCCTTGGTGAGGGTTTGAAGTTCGGGTAAGAAATCTGCCCTAAGGGTGAAAATATGC
This sequence comes from Sambucus nigra, assembly GCA_949130495.1. NCBI lineage: Eukaryota > Viridiplantae > Streptophyta > Magnoliopsida > Dipsacales > Adoxaceae > Sambucus > Sambucus nigra. Next base: position 383,316,725 of record OX422222.1, read on the forward strand.
CCGCCATGTGTTCGGTGTTTTGCTTGACATAGCAAACGAACCTTAAAAATTATGAAACTTTAATCTTATATTTTTCAATGTGTTTACTGATGTTGGGTGAAAGATCATAGAAATTTATGATGTAGAAAAATCATGAAAATTCCTGGAAGTTGAATGAACGATAAAAGAGCCTATAGGGCAGATTTGCTATGTAGTGAAGAAATAGGCTTATTTTGCTCTAGGAAACTCGGAATGATGTGCCGTCTTTTGTTTTGGAAACATGATATAATAAGGATTGGATTACCAAGAATAATTAAAAAGGGTTTGGGCTGTAATTTGAATATGTTAGATATCAGAACCTGAGTCTAGATGGGACTTCATTTTAATGAATGATTTGAATTGAATAATATGATGCTTATGAATTGAGTTATGATTGAAGTTATTATTTGGACTATTAATATTCTTATGATGATACTAATATTGTGAGAATGATAGGAAGGGAAGGAGAGCTGATTGAACAAGTACAGGATAAAGGCAAGGGAAAATCCAGTTAAACTGTCAAGGTGAGTGTACTTATGATTTGTTTCATATATAAATATGAAT